>KN731562.1:0-11861 GCA_000816745.1 Ancylostoma duodenale | reverse complement strand
CGTGAGACCTGGAATGCAGTTATTAAGCGTAGTGTTTGTGAGGAATTTTGTCAAGAGCGAATGCGGAAATGTGTGGAACGATAGTTGTCTTACAGTAGCAAAGAGAGGCATTTAGGAACCATTCAACTACATAATTTCATTGATGCGTAACTAACTGTAGTGCCTTTGTTCTTACTATATCCCTCCTCTTCTCTGGCACAGATTAAGAACACCGGAGGTGAGAGGATTGAATCAGGCGTCCACGTTGCTAGAGTCGATTTCGTCTCAGACCTACTCTAATTCCCGGAAGAAAAGTCAAAAAATCTAAACTCCTGTGAGGATTTCTGGTCTCTACCTTCAAAATCCAGGAATGAATGGGAGAGAATGATGATTCCATTGATAGTTTTTTGTCGGGTTTCTCTTAGATTCTGTGATATTATTGTCACATTTTATTGTTAGGCCATATACTTCATGCTTAGAGACATGACAGTGGTAGGATCAAGAGGTGGGGGAGGGGGGGGGGGGGAGTGGGAGGATTGAAAGACGGCTAGCAGCAGGGATGGGGAACCAATCGTTTTCCTATATAACCTACGGCGAGGTGCGGCATGTATCTAGGAGCAAAAATTCGACTAAATTTTGTCCTGTGAAACTCGTCGGGCACTGCTTTGTTAGACACATCTTCCCCTATGACAGTGTTCCCGACACAGTATGCTCCCACTCAAATTTCTGCGTAGAGAATCCACACACGTGATATGACGTTTCCATTCGTGGTGGACGAATAGTTCCTCGATGTAGGAACTACTTTTGTGTGATCGGCGGTAGACGCGAAAGAAACAAACCAAACAAGCGAGAACTGTGAGCAGATGCAAGAGAAAGGGTAGGAAAGAGTGAGTAGAATCATATAAGTACTGCACAAGATGAAAGGGGGGGGGGAGGGATGAAACAGAGCTCCCGATCCTCGGGAGGAGCGAGCAACCGCTCGCCAGGACGTCGGCCGGCGCAACTGATCTGCCTCAGGGCGTCTACGAGCTTCCACGTGGTGATGAACACGTTGGCTGTCTTGACGTGTCCGTCCGGATGGCGTCCAGAAACTCATGTTGTTGCAGCAACTCCAGAAGCAACACCGAGCGCCCGCAGCAACTCGCTGCAACTCGCCGCATCACGAGCAATTCGGATGATGTCGTCTCGCGCGTGGCGAGCCTCTCCGCCACGACACCTCACACAAACATCGTACCCGGGGCACCGAAGGGTTGCCTGCGAATCCCAAAGCGCTTGTTAGTTACTTTCGGCAAGCAACGTGTTGATGTTCAGCTTCTGGACGTGACTTTAACGTCTTTAAAGAAAGTTCATTCTCCCGTAAGGGTTGGGAAGGTTCGGCAGTCTAGAATCAGGAAAAATTCATGGTGTTTCCCAGTATGAGTAAAAAATCGATAGGAGCCTTGTTTTATCTCTTTGTTTGCTGTAGAGAATAAATTAGTAACCTAAGTTCGAGCCTTTGATCGCTTGTCTTCTGTGAAGTTAGGGCAATTTGCAAACTGCGCTCGAAATGGTTTTATTTCAGGAAGTCGCCATCACTGGAGACAAAATCGCAACCCTCCCCAAGACTGAGAACGTTGAGTTCGAGCTGGGCCCACAGAAGGAGTCGATTTGGAGAGCTTGATTTCCTCTATTCTGTCTGGAGCTTTCTCGGCTGGAGTTGCAGCACACCTTGCTGGCAGCGCTGCGCCTGTTCCTACGGTGGCTAAACCTCCAGCTCCCGAGAGCATAAGGAAGGAGGCGCCTAAGGAGGAGTTCGACGGCGACGTGGAATTCGGGCTTTCTGACTGTGCAACTCCTTTTGTTGGTTGTTATTGATAAAGCTGTTGTTAATAATGATCGTTTCAAACGATATTAAGTCACTTTGAAAGTCCTAAACTAGCACATGCATGTGTATATAGGTCTAGTCTAAAAACAGGAAAAACTACATCAACACTCGAGAAATTAACTTTTGTGTTCCTGAAAGAAAGTGAGAGAAAGGACTGAACTCTGGATTGCATAGTCCTCCAAGATGGTTGGGTGTAAGTACGACGTAAGGTAATGAAAGAACGATAGAAGTACGAGAAAACCTCAGAAAACATACGATTTATAAGATGCTTTAGATGTGAGCGAATAGAGCATAGGAGAACGAGCAGAATCATGTAGGTATCACAGAACAAAAAAAAAAGGGGGGGGGAGGTGAGAAGGAGAGCTCCCGATCCTCGGGAGGAGCGAGCAACCGCTCGCCAGGACGTCAGCCGGCAGAACTGATCAGCCTGAGGGCGTCTCCGAGCTTCCACGTGGTGATGAACACGTTGGCTGTCTTGACGTGTCCGTCTGGATGGCGTCCAGAAACTCATGCCGTTGCGGCAACACCTCAGAAGCAACGGCGCAGCAACACCCAGCAACGGCGCCTCACGAGCAACTCGGATGATGCCGTTGCCTTGCGTTGCCTTGTTGCTGCACCAGCTGAAGCTTCAACATGGGATCCAAGCTCTTTGACTGAGCAACATCTTTTGTTGGTGGTTATCGATAAAGCTGTTGTTGATGATGATGATTTCAAACGGTATTTAGTCACTCTAGAAGTCCTAAACTAGCACATGTGTATTTAAACAGGTCGAGGCTATAAGCTTGTTATGAAGACAGGAGAAAATCGCATTAGTACAAGAGCAATTAATTGTAGGGCTTTTGCGTTTGGAAGAAAGAATTTCGGCCACTGCAAGAGGTAGGACTTCTCATAAGAATGGCTTCATGAGATCAACTTTATACAGTTAGTGGACCCTTTCATAGATGTTGCACTGCTATTGTTGCTTTCTCTAACTGCTAGTCGAGCTTGAACCATTAACACAAACCCCAGAAGCTGAGGTCCCTCTCGTAATGCCCGCCTCACACCCTCTCTAGATAAGTTAGAATGGGAAGCAGGAGTATCAGCTGATCATGAGAACGATGATGTCAGCGATGGCCACGTGCTGTGATCCTCGACGCCTGAATCCTCCTGTAAATGTCATCCTGTAGATGTAATTCTAATGATATAGAGTCGAGAAAAGAATAAAGAGAAGAACTGCCGTGGAACAAGATGAGAATCCGTTTGAGAACATCAAATTTTCCTTACAGAAGAACACGTTTCACAAATTCATTCGTGGAAGAACTTAGCATTTCAAGATTCTCAGGAATATAAGCGACGGGAACATGAGTCCACCACAGATTCCATTCAGCATCCATTCTTGTTTTATCAAATGTACTCTTACGCAAAATATTTGAATAGTTCTTTCTCTGTGATCATAGAGACATTCTCCCAGGTTCAGACACCTGAGTCAATGGACGGGCAGACTGAACTCTTCAGCAACAAAGGCAAGGAAACCGGGTTGAAGGATGCTACTTCGCATACGTTACAAGGCTTTTTTTAAATGTATTTTCTATACAAAGAAAGCATCCCAGCTTTCATAACCTGTATGAGTTAGAAGAATTTCCTGTGTATAGAAATAAACCAAGTGTCGATGTGTGCCTCGTGTAACAGCTACTTTGATTATCCTCGCCAGCTGCAACCCAAGTTCTCAGTACGTTGAGTATGTAGGTCCCGAAACGCTGTGCCTCTCAAAATACAGCGAAGACGGAGGGTCTCGACTCCCACATGACTGCCTGTGCTATTGAGAAAGAAGGACAGGAAAGCACATTTACTGTCAAGCATTTGCCGAACAATTATTGCCATTCAGGAATTCAGAAATGAGCGCATTCTGGCCTCAGACTTCTAGAACGTTCTCTTGAAGGAAACCCATTTCAAATAAGGAGCATAACAGTTTTCCTTTCGGGACCACACGATCTGCACTGTTTGTCGAAATTTCGAAATGTGTGGTCATTGCTCACATTGTGGTCTTCCACGTCACTTCAACGATCGTTGGCCAACGGGATCTGCTATCTGGTGGATGGATGCTGGTCATCAACTGCTGTGTTGTCGAATGCTCAAAAGATCGGACTGTGATCCTGTGGTCTTGGAACCAGACGTCTGGACCTCCTGCGATTGAACCCACCGGGGATCGAAGATGGTCGTCGTCAACAGTGATCCTGAGGTGAGAGCTTATCAAGGCAGGATATATTCAGATGTAGTTCGTTTTGGTTTTCCATTTTCTTTCTGTGTGGTGCTGTTACCTTCTTTACCGAGGTTTTATTACCTTACCGGGACAAAGTATATGCAAACACTGCTAATGTAAAGGAATTAGGCATTGGTTGAGCGGAGATGGAAGAGGGAGGATGCGAATGGGCCCGTGGCATAAATATTAGGTTAAGTTGAAAGTTCTCGGACGAATTGCAATATTTTTATGTCTTACAATTTTTCACGATCACAGTGAATCATTTGAAGTATGCCTCATTGGCGTCCATGCTCTTCTACCAGCATTCAGGCAGATCCTAGATGCCCTTGTTCCAGAACGCTGAGGACTGACCCTTGAAGAACTGCTCGAGTGCCTTTTTGATGTTGTCGCGGGTTGGGAAGTCTTGAATATCCAAACGACGTTGGAAATGGGAAAAAAGGTGGTAATCCGAGGAAGCAAGGTCTGGGGAATGCGGTGAGTGTGGTATAATGGTCCAGCCGAACTTCATTAGTTTAGTCTTGGTCGTTCTTTCAATGTGCGTCCGAGCGTTGTCGCGCTGATAGTAGACTCCGTGCTGCTACAGGCGCGCTTTCTCGAGATTTGCTCCTTTAAAGTCTTCAGTTGCTCGATGTAGACGTCTGCGGTCACTGTAGATCCCTCGGCGAGCAGCCTCCAGTATTCGATGCTGCGTACGCTCCACCGAATGCAGAACATAACCCTTTGGCGTATAAGTTGAGTTTAATGACGTCTTCTGCATCCGCACCTCTAGCAATCCATCGGGCATTCCGGTGAACGGTTGAATAGAGAATCCTCTTTTCATCCCCGGCGACTAGGTGCTCAAGCCAGATGTGTCTGCGCTTAGGCGCAGATAGAGATAGAGTACGGCGCTGCGGGGATGGAGTGGCGACGCCTTCAAATTGCGCGGCATGATGGCAGAAAAGGAACTAGTTCGGTATACTTGTTAGTATTCATTTTGAAGAGCTTTTCATGCTCTACCAAATGGTAGTTAGTGCGTCCATTTTCGTTAGCTTTTTGCTGAGTTACGATCTCTTATAATCACCACTATTACTCCGAGAACTTTTGACTGAACCTAATACCACTTATCCTTTGCTTTGTATACGAAGGGCATCGGGGTCCAATCCACGTTTTGGAGGAAATTTTTAAACTTCTCTGCGTCGATTTCAGTTCTGAATCTTTTCTTCGAATCTAGCTAGTTTTGCAATGGCCCGTGCCACATTTTCTCAGGGGACGCCTCAGGAAGACCTGTTATCCTTTCCAAAACCAAAAATTACTCTAATGAGACTCTGGTAACGGTTATCGTGGCTGTCAGCCGCCATACAGGGGCAGCTAGGTGAAGGATCATTAGCATAGTGGCCACTTGCCCAGTATCACTCGTACTGAGGGTGTTTTGAGTTCTCTAAAACCATTGAACATTGCTGCCCATTGAGAGCTTGTATCGACAGTCGGCTGTCAACTACTGGCAGTCCTTATAAGGGTAGACGGCTTGGGCGTGTGATTTCATCGCGTTGCGGGAGCAGAATCGCGGCGGGACCTACTCGACCCTCTCACTTTGCTCTCCACGCACCCGTCGTTGAGGTCCATATCGTTTTTGACAAAGTGAAAAATTCAGTCCGGTCAGCATGTGTTCTCATCGTAGTTCTCAGGGGAACAATGAAATGTGCTGAACGCATTACAGTATGGAAGACAAACAACCAGTCTTTTGAACATCGAATCCCCTACCGGTGAAGATTTTGAGTTTAGAGAGGGTGGAATGGGCCTACTACGAGTTGGAACTACGGCAATGCCGACTGTTCACCGCACTGAAGTTTTCATATTGTGTGTTTGCGCAGTTAAGGAATCGTCTATCCTTTCGAGAAGGACTGTAACTTAATCATTTTAGCTGTCTTTTGTGCCTATCAAATGAAGGAAGACGGGAAAAGAAATGGAAATGGGAAAAGAAGAAGGAAACAGAAGAAAGGTTTGTTTTCTGTACTTCCTTTGAATCATGTGGGATTTTTGTGTTTTCTTTGAAGCCAAGGCAACAACTCTAGAAGAAGCTCCAAAAAAGCTATGGAGTCATAGTGAACACAAAATTCCTTTGAAAATAAGAAACGATATATTCTGAACAGTGATTTGGTTGTGCACACAAAGTGAAATGATTGTGATAGATCTTGCTGTTACAACTATGACTCCGTCTGTGCCTGCTCAAGGAACATAACCTTCTTTTTCTCCGTCAGATCTGGCAGCAACGCCAGTACTTTTACTGACTTGTTCATTAGATGCATAATCACAGGCAACTGATTTTGCATTCACACTTACTAGAATCTGTTTACAGATTGTGTGGAGAAGGTTCGCGTAGCACGACCGGTCACCGCGAAGAATATGAGGAGGAATCGGACGAATTTGGAGAGGGATTCTACTGGTGGAGGACTAACAGGTTCGAGATTCTTCTTATTCAGCGTAGTATTTTTTGTAACAAAATGAAAAGTTCAGTTCGGCTAGCAGATCGTCTTATAGTAATTTCTGGGCGTAAAATAAAATAGGTGAACTAACTAAGTGATCAGGGCTTATTGAACATTGAATCACCTATCAGCGCTGATTTCGAGTTTCCATTGATGGTGATTTGAACCAGTTGTGCTTACAAGTTACGATAGTTCTTTCTGCTCACCCGACTGAACTTTTCATTTTGTTTTTTTTTTGTTAGTCGATTTCCCTTCGTTTTTTTTTTTGGATATTCGGATAATGGGTAATGCTAGCTCATGTTCTTTATGTTCGGAAGCTTTTTCTGGCCCAGTCTGATGTCTTCAAGGTATGAAAGTAAGAGCTGCCTAATCCTACCAATTTGTGGCTAACGTAATGTCCTCATTTTAAACAACAGTTTTTATTTGTAGTAAGTACCATGACATCTTTGGCATAGTGCTTTTCCCTGCATCCTCATATGTGGAGATAACTGCAGTCCTCTATCTAAGCATACCAGCGATGCTATACCCCCAGAGGCTCGGGGTATACACTGGTAATTAGTAGATCATTTGAAAGGTTTGACACAAATTTCTGGCACAACAAGACTAGGAAATTGTTGTCCGTAACTTGATGTGGGAAACAAAATGTCTACGTTTTGCCAAGGAAAGCATTGATCTCGCGAAACTTAGCATTCGCGTGTATGTGCCAGTCTTCTGCCTTTGTCATCCCTCTATTCCACGATTTCCAGTTGTAGTGACATTAATAAGAACAAAAGTGCGTCAGCGTAAGCGTGTATGGGTCATACTATAGGAACACGATCGGTTTCGGCGTCGGAGAAGGCCATTCACAGCGGAGAACACCGCTGTCAGTAGGCGTTGCACAGCAAATAGCGGCTGTCGAGGACGCTCACTGTATCCTCATTGTTTTTGCACATGACGGGCAGCAAAGATCTTATGGTGGTTCTATTTCGTTCGTTTGATGACAAAAATTATTCAGAAAGGCTGTTTCAAAGATTACAGCAGCAGAGGTTTTGCTATATTGCTAAAATCGCTCGAGATACCCAAAGGACTCGAAGGTGAAATTAGAGCGCCAGAAGGCAGGTTTTCTTGCAATTATACACAGTAGACGGGAGATTGCGATCTCAGTTTCTGATACAGATGAGTAGTTCTGGACCTAAATTAGGTTAAAACCCAGAAAACAGCCGGAAAGTCCCTTCCCTAATCGCCGCGAGCCGCGCCGGGACCGCGCGCGTGGGCAGCACACGCTTGCGTGGGCGGTAGACGCACGGTGGTCCTGCGGCGAAACAGACCACCGTTCCCCGCGGTCAAATTCCAGTTCCCAAAATTTGAATTTCGCTCCACATTTTCTGTCTTCCATTTCTGTTTACTTCGATTTTTGCATGCTTTATCGTCTTCCACTTCATCCGACGCGCTTCAGGTGTTATTGCGACGTCGAGCCTTCTGATGGAACCGAGGTACACCGGACAGGTGGGTGGTGGCAAGGAAGGGAGAGAAGGGAAGAAAGTAGAATACAATTTTCTTAACAAAAACTTAGGGGCATTGTATTCTTTCCACATAAAAGCTTCTTTTTTCATCCAATACGAACGATTTTTACATCTTCAGTGCAAAGTTTAAAACTTCAGAGCATCAGGCCAGTCCGCCAGAACTGCGACTGCGATGAATGCAGAAATCCGGTACGTTCGCGATGTTTGTAAATAGTTTTTTGTCGATATGGGTGGGTTTTCTCACAGTGCTCCTCATTTGAGTGATGCCTGAGCAGCATTCGAGTAAACAGTGACCCTACATCAAAAAATTCGAAGAAGAGGGCCCAATGCTTAGGGATCTCATGAAAGCTTCATGGGTACTCCATGATTTTTGTGGATAACTAGCTCGAAGCTTGTAGAAGAAATGGTTTTTCTTTCTATTATGAGTGGATTTAATCAGATTATTCCTCATTTGAGTGATGCGGGTGCAGACAGAATTATTAAAGGCGTATTGCCATCCCGCGCCAATTCCTCGGAGTAGTTGTCCATAATCTTCACAGAGTTATCGATGATCCTCACAATTCATCCCTAACAGCAAGCTCCAAACTACCTTCTTGGAGTGCGTATCACCTCATTGTGTTGGACCATGGCCCGTATTTCCGATTTAGATGGATTTTAGCGCGGTGTTCTCAGCCTGGGTGAGGCTTGTGCGACAGTCGGGTGCCCATGGTCCAAGGCGATGAGGTTGGCTCGTACTCCAAGGAGGTAGGCGTCGTGTTCAGGGATGAGTTGTGACGATAATGGATAACTTTATGGATATAGGTGACTGCACCGAGAATTGTGGCTTGCTTGGTTTAGCGCTTCGCGTTCGCGGTGAATGAATAACTGTCCTAAAGAAATGTCACGAGGATGGTTTTCCTTTTAGATTTGGGTGTATTTTCGTGCGAGACCTTGTACCTTTAATCACTATTTCATGATTTAGACTCCGCCTACTATGTACGCAAGAGCTCCTCGGACGGAAAATGTTCGTCGTCCGTATGTTCACCATCCGCAATGCCAGTGCGGTGGGAATCCGAATCGTCGCCCGGACGCTGTTGAAAGTGGAGAGTACGTTCCATTTCTCATTTCTTTCCTCTCTGCTATCGTATCTGCTTATGTAGGGAAATTCTTGTGCACTAAGGCTTCTCGTAGTCGAGTAGAAATCTCACTAGCCAAGGCCGCAAATTAGCCACACTCCAGAATGGCTGCGTGCAATTGCAGACCGTGCGCCTACCGTAACCGGCGCATAAATTTAAAAAAAAACACTAAACATTTGTTCGAAAAAAGGAGTATTAAGGACGTTAGCAGCGAAGCATGCGTGTCTTTCTGCTCAGAACGTTTCGGAGATTGTAAACACACAAATAACTTTAACGTAGATGTGGAATTGGCACCTGTATTTTTTGTTTCTGTTAATTACATACTAGACTTTTAATCTGATTTCACAGTGGGGGATATGCGCCGCTCAAGCAGTTGAAAAAAATTGACTGAGGATTCTTCCACACCTTATGAAAACAGTAGTCATGTTGTACCACCCATCTTCACTTCACAACGCCTTACACTCACAGCTTTTGGTAAATAGCCGACTGCTTAACAGTTGTATGCCGACATTTCGTTGGGTAAATGATGCATAAGGGATAACGCATTGCTCCGTTCGTCTGGTGTGTATCATCGTCAGGCAAAAAGGAGCAATCACGTCGAGTCCCAACAGGTGGGCGTGGCAGGCGGCTCGAATGCGCCAATCACAGTGGACTGGTTACACCCCTTCTCAGCTCACGATGATTCACACAATGTTGCCATGACACCATGATCAGATACCGCTCACAATGACGTGCATTCCTGGCCGCCCATCTTCCTGAGACAGCTTCTTGGTAATTGCTTTAGAATAAGGACATGGTTAGAACAAGACAGATAGCTGGAGTTTGTAAGCCAGAAACATCACACGACGATTATCATTGGAAGGTCTCCCTCATACGATGGATTACAACCGCTTAGTCGCGATAGCTACGTGGTAGGTTTCAGATGAGGACCAGACTTTGCGCTTGCCTATGAGAGGCAAGTCGATCCGAGGAATGGGCATCTGTTTCTGCTATGCCAGTCCAGCCAAACGCCTGCATTCCTTTTGGCTGGGGCTTAAAGGAAGGCGGTTTGGAGTCGCATCTAACATGCGAGGCCCATCGTCCGCTTCGGAAAGCCTGGATGGTTATCCAGTGAGACCGTTATCAGCCCACAAGGGGGAATACAGCCCAGCAAACTGCCCAATCCATATCCTTAGCTATTTGGTAGGGATTAGATGAAGTTAATTACACAACATAGTATTTATAAATATTTCTCCCGTTCTCTGGAAAGTCACAGGTGCGGCTGTATCAAGGCTGCCCATACTGGGAAGGACTAGGATGAATTTCGACGCGCAGCCGCTTACATCTGAGAATTCTATCGATTTGATGATGCAGAACAGGAAGATTAGCTACAACGTGGGACAGACAAGGTCATCGTTGACGACTTCGACGCCAAGACACCTCTCGGGAGAACGCCTGACGAACATCACATCGATACTCACGACCTACAATAGAACGAACATGGACAAAGGCTCACCGAGATGATCGTAACTGTGCGATCGGACCAGTTGACAGGGTACATGTCATCGTGAGTGGGGATGGGGCTGTCCCGGGCAACTGTGATTCACGCAACCAACGCTCAAAAACCGTCAGCGAATGGACTTAGCTGCGTGACAAGAAGTGCTCTGCTCGGCTCTGATTGGTCGACTCATGTGCGCGTCGCGGCTGCAGCCATGAAAATTACGAGCAATGCTGCGAGGAAATGGACACGTTTTCCAAGCTCGATTGGGACAGATGAGTGGTATCGGAAGCGACAAAGTGTGTGGAGGTGGCCGCCGATGTCATTCAATGCTTCGAATCAGAAGCAGTGCCTCCCACTGGACTCTATGGAACGTTGAGTGCACAACAGGAGGACCACTGATGTTTGCTCCCTCGAGCGGAACACAGGTGGAATAGTGGGAGGACAGCTTGCTTAGAAGGTTGACGTGATGACTGTCCTTTCCTATCGAGACGGGAAGCGGTAGTTACTCACTACACATGAAAGTTCCACTGTCATAGTTAGGGACATGAGATAAATATAAAAATAAAGTCATTGACTAATTACTACAATAATACAAACCAGGACCTACACTGATGCGCTTATTGGGTCTGTTATGGGTCGGTTTCAATGTCTGCATGTCACGAAGTTATACGATTAGTTGTGAAATGGAGAAAGGAAGGGTTCGAGCAGAAGGTTGGGTGATGGATGAGCAACGGGCCTACTGATGGAGCAGGGGTACACTGACGTCCAGCAGTAGGGAGATGGCTCCACCGCTGAGGTAAGAGTGCCCCGGCGCACGAATATGAAGGAGACGGTCCCAACCCTGAGGTAGGAGTGCCCAGGCGTACGAATGTGGGGGAGAAGGCTTGCCCCTGAGGTAAGAGTGCCAAGGCGTACGAAGGTAGGGGAGGGCTCGCCACTGAGGTAGAAGTGCCAAGGCGTACGAATATGGGGGAGAAGGCTCGCCCCTGAGGTAAGAGTGCCAAGGCGTACGAATGTGGGGGAGAAGGCTTGCCCCTGAGGTAAGAGTGCCAAGGCGTACGAATGTGGGGGAGAAGGCTTGCCCCTGAGGTAGAAGTGCCAAGGCGTACGAATGTGGGGGAGAAGGCTTGCCCCTGAGGTAGAAGTGCCAAGGCGTACGAATGTGGGGGAGGGCTCGCCCCTGAGGTAGAAGTGCTAAGGCGTACGAATGTGGGGGAGGG
>KN731561.1:0-12156 GCA_000816745.1 Ancylostoma duodenale | reverse complement strand
TGCACGAAACACTGCCACAGCGCTGAAAACAGTAGATACCCCCGAAATTCCCGTTTGATGGAACCTCTCGCTCATCGCGTTAGAGCAGGTTAGGCCGAGTTGCGCGAGCTTCTCGAAGTGGACCAATTCAAAAAACCGATAACGCTGGCTTTTTATCAGCTGTTTTGTGGGCGAAATCGGTTTTTGACATTGTTTTGTAACGCTTCTAAACCTGATGAAAGAAAAAAAATTGGAGAAGATATCTAGATTGATGAAGGTGTCGCAGAAATATTAACGGATTCTGAAACGATCCGGGAACTAGGAAAAAATCCGAATATGAGAAACTAGCCAAAACCAACAATACAAGTGGCAAAACAAGTATATTTTTATAGAATGACAGGAAGAAAAATTCACAGTGCCAAGCAAAACAAAAACTAAGGCTTAGTGCTAAGGAAGAGTTTTAAAATGGCAAGAAAAGAACTGACTGCCCATGAGATGTGCTGGCAGCAATGCTCCGCTGCCGCCACAACTCGATCGAACGACCTCACCCTGATCCTGCTGATCCTACGATCTTTTACTACGATCTTGCAGAGTTGTTGGGATGATTGCTAAGCTTCTAAAGCGATCAAAACCTCAGACACTAAAATTTCCGTAGGTGATGCCTTTGAGGTCTCCCCGTTTAAGAAGAGGTTTCGATTAAGCGACAACGTAGTCGTGCCTTTATCCGGTTATTTTGCGTACTTCAGAAAATTCCATTCTAGACAGAGAATGAGGAATTTATTTATTTATTTATTTATTTATTACGCACATAGGCGTGCCAGATTAATAACAGGTGAACGTTAGGAAATGCAGAACTAGTATAAAAACAGGACATGAACTGAGTTAGAAAAAAAAGTAAGTGAGTGATAACTGTAGTTGCGCCGGTAGAAGTCAAGTAGGGCTGTACAAAAAGATATGTATTAATCAACTTCCATATGTATCTGGTAGTATCCGTATGTAGTGGTAGTATCTGGTAGTATATCTAGAATTGATAAAAACCGGAACACAAGTGTTAAGCTAGGATGGGATTGGGTTGAAAAATGAAATACTGGTTGCAACTGATTTGTTTCGTTTTTATAGTCGCTCCAAAAACTTTTCAAAAGTACCTTTTTTTAATCTGTGGTTTGACGCTCACGATTTGAACACAACTTCACCACTCAAACATCATTTCTGCTCTACAGCAAGCAGCATATGTTTCCTGGGAACGAGGAAGAATGTGGGGACTAGTGGTATGGTTTTGAACATTCCAAAGAGAGTACAACACTGAGTGAATGAAAGAATTCCAAGTAAAAAAAACATGCAGCACACTTGTGTCATATGAAAAGGCTACTAAAATGGATAAACGAGGTATTTCTGATAAAACCAAGGACCACATTCGGATGAGAAAGCAAATTCATAGATTCCGCGAGAAATAGCGAATTCGACTGGTATGAAGGCAATTTATACTGGATGCGGTGTGACTGACGCGCGTGCGTCTATATGATGGAGAATAGGGCCCAGTCTCATTGCAGTTGCAGCTTACACGCACGAGTTTACAGCCTCGCGAAGGCCGCGCGTTCTTTTCGTTGAGGATATACAAGCCACGTTGACCGGACTTCATGAAAAACCATGGCAAATGAATGCGTGCGACTGATGCGCGACTTACGCACGCAGCTACTATAAATTGCCAATTGCCCTATACGTGATTAGGCTAGGTAGCCATCACTGTTCATCCGAAAACGTTCATTTCTTCGTTGTCTAATTTGCTGCTCATATCATTTCAAAAGCAGTGTTAGAAATCGGAGATTTCACATCATCGCTAAGTGAGCAGGAACTTAACCGTTCCTTGAGCAAGAACACATCCCTCTTTTCATAGTATGTCTTTATTTGAAGAAAGTAGATCACAAAAAGTTCCCACTTACTCAATGCACTTGTCAACGAAGCCGCTTAGAAACCTGCTTACTGGATCGCGTACAATAGCATACTCCGTTTTTGAACATCCGAGCAATCTTTGAACAGCTGTGAAGTTCTCGTAGAGATTCTGGTTCAAACATAATCTAGAAATACCACATTGAGGAACACGCATCAAAAAATTAGAAGCTATTTTGTTGACTCACGTTGAACAGAAAGCGCCCCTTCGGGATGCTAGAAAGTGGGGCAGTCACTCATGCAAAAGCTACACACATGCGAACTGCGTAGAAAATTAGCAAATAAGCAAAACTAACCATTAGCTGAGCAAACGCAAAACCAACACAAAATTCTCCCTATAAATTGCGTTTATTTTACGAATTTTCGATGCAGTGATACTATCTACTCCTTTATTGGCACATTTCTCACTTGCCTGTGGGCCTGTTATGAACAGTCAATCCCAACTCTGCACAGGAGTATCTTTCACATGGCTTTAGCACTTGTGAACAATACAGTGCAACCAATGCCGTTCGAATATTCACCTTAAATGATTCAGTCTTCGCGTTACTGAGGTAAGCCAACTAATGAGATTCTGCTTCAATACACAGGTAGGAAAAGAGGTGGTCGACTGAGACACGAATGAGCGCGTAGCGCTTTACTGTACTCCACCAGCAGACGTGATCTTGGCGTTTTCACGCTATTGGGCCACGGCAAACACAGTCTCCATCGATGAATCCCTATCCAACGTCATGCCCACTATTTGGCCACATAGGACCCAATCTCCATCCGTGGACCCGTATCCTGCCGTTTTCATCCCTGTTGGATTAGGGCACACCCACTCTCTATCCTGCACCTGCATCTTGGCGCTTTCCCTGGGCCATGGAAGTCCCACTCTCCTTCCGTGTACCTGTATCCTGGCGTTCTTCCCACCACTGGGCCAAGGCAGACCCGATCCGTCGGTGGATCGATCCCGTATCCTGGCGCCTTCCCCACCAATGGGTCTCGTGCGGACCCAATCTCCATCCATGGACCAGTACCCTGCCGTTTTCTCCACCATCGGGCCACGGCGGACCCTTTTTCGATCGGTGAACACCTATCCCCATGTTTTTCTGATCTACGGCGACCCAGCACTTCTGTCCGTCATCAGTGCACCCGCACTCTTTTTGAATCTCGATAGTAATGGAAGAAAGTTGAAAAATACTTAGAAAGTTTGATCTACTGCACAACTGGTTTCAGAAAATGTCACTACAGCTTATGATGAGGCGTTCTTCATTCGGTCATCCTGTGTGTACAAAGACGGATTGAGAACTGTGAAAAAAGCATGCCCCAAGTGAGGGAACCGAGTGAATCCTACACTTGCGGACCTCCCCCACGTCATGCACCCATTCTTTTGAGGCTGTCATCATTCAGTGTTTCTGTAGTGAATAACGAGTCAACGACGAAGCTCCAGCAGAGGGGCCACGCTGCTCCGTACATCGCTGCTATGCAACGTCAAATCGTTGTGAACACTGTCTTGCTCGGAGGTCTCGAGACCGCTAGCCGCTGCTCCCACCGCGAAATCCCGAATGCACCCAACTTCCACTACGTCTATGCACATGACGAATCATCGGTCGAATGTCCCGTCACCTTCGCATCCTCGCGAGCACTGTCTATAACTGAGACCCGCGCTGGTCCTCCCACCGCCTGCGCTCTAGAAAATTTTGTTACACTACCATGATTTATATAGGAGGATAATATTAAAAACGATGTTTTAAGTGATTTCATTATTCAATCTGGGTTCATGGAATGGCGAAGCTGCCACTTCTCCACCACGCAGGCCCGCTGACTAGCAACTCCCGCGTCCGGCACTGCTAAGCAGATTGACACGGCTCATCTCAATTATCTCAATTTGTTCAAACTAGTCGCTCTCATTCTAAGCCTGCGATATGCAATCATTATCGTATTTCCAAAAAATTACCTTGTGTTGTATTGTTCTGTGCTAATCGTCCGATTATTAGCTATGAATTCGGTTGTGTTCGTTATGTAACAGAAAATAGACCCACTGATTGTGCTCATAACCTTCTCAATCTGACACGAAGACAATTTATATTTCCGTGCCACCTGGAAATCTACATTCTTAAAACAGAAGAGTGTTACAAGACTCTTTCCATGGTTTCTACGCTGTTTTTGTAATTAGTAAACAAGAAACCTGGAAAGTTTCTCTGTAGCGAATAAAAGGTGCTATTAATTCACTTCTGTTGAAAGGACTAGTATCGTAGGTTCCATTTTTGATCTGCTCCACAGTTTGGAATGCGGCGATATCTGAATATAAGGCAAGAAACTGCTGTGGACATTGTTCGCCGAAAATGAGGGAATCAAAATTAAGAAAGTTTTAAAAAAATTCTCCCCAGTGAAGGTGGTCCTCACCTAATATAGGAGAATCCGTAGAGTTACATTCACTCGGAAGCAGTGGTGGAATAGCCATATTTGAAAAGGAGATATTGTAGTAGACTAAGTCCTTCCCATCCATTCTAATTTGCTTATTTCCAAACCAGAAGCAGAGACCCACTAGACATATCACTAAGAAGAATTGTGGTGCATTCATATGTACAGTCTTTAGCACTCGGCTGAAAACATGGAGAGATGACAGGAAAATTGTAGCAGGCCAAGGCGAACCAGTTGCTACGGTTGAAAAGATGCTACAATACTTTCTTGGAGCACGAAGAATATCAGATATCAACTGTTTCAAAAAGGATTGGCTTTTTCATTGACTTATTCCGGCAATTAAACACAACATATCGAGCCTAGTTCTTTGATGCATACCTCATTTGTGCACATGAACAGCGATTCTGTTTCATACCTTTGCTCTCTCGCGTTCTCCCAGTTCTTCTGACTGGGGTAAATCACAGAAGGAGGTCGATACTGGGTTAGCTGAAAGAACTTTTGCGTAAACCAATGTAATGGAGTGTTTATCGCGTTTTCACGAGAAGCTCCAAGTCATGTTGAAATTGGGAAAGACTTAACACAACATTCCAGAAATTCTCGAGTTTGCTGTGAACATATTCGGGTATTCTTCTAAACTAGTGAGGCGGTTTTTGTAGCTGTGATTGCCAAGATTATTACATTGTTTATTCTCTGCTACGACTAACGCTTCGGCGGTCTCGCCTTCAGCCTCAGAGCCTAGAAGTCAAAGACACACTTTGGACCACTCTCCCAAATGCCCCTCCCCTGATAGAACGCAATCCAGTCAGTAGACATATCAAAAACAATAAAAATGCATATTCAGATAACTTGATAGCAGATGAGCGGAACGAGCTCGTCGCCCCAGTAATTACTAGGTTGAGTCGAAAGTCCTCGGACAAATTGACTACATTTTTATTTTCTTTCCAATTTTTAAACGACAACTGTGAATCATTTGAAGTATGCCCCATATGCATCGATGGTCCTCTGTCAACGCTTAGGCAGGTCGTGGATGCCCTTGCTCCAGAACGCTGGGGACTGGGCCCTTGAAGAAGTGTTCGAGTGCCGATTTGATGTCATCATGGGTTTGGAAGTCTTTATTATCCAGATGACGTTGGAGAGGGGGGGGGGAAGGTGGTGATCCGAGGGAGCGAGGTCTGAGGAATACGGAGAATGTGGTGAAATGGTCCAGCCGAACTTCATCAGTTCAGCCTTGGTCGTTCTTGCAATATGCCTCGGAGCGTTGTCATGCAGACTTCGTGCTGCTGCGGGTGCGCATTTGCGAGATTCGCCTTCAGATTCCTCAGTTGCTCAGTGTAGACGTTCGCGGTCATCGTGAATCCCTCGGCGAGCAGCTCTCAGTACTCGACGCCGTGTACGCTCCACCAGATGCAAAGCATAACCATTTTGGCGTGTACGTTGGATTTAGAGACGTCTTCTGCATCCGCACCTTTGTCAACCAATTAGGCACGTCGGTAAACGTTAGAATAGAGAATCTACTGCTCATCTGCAGCCTAGGTGCTCAAGCTAACTGTGGGCGCGCTTGAGCGTGAGGAAAGAAAGTGCCGTATCAGCGCGGCGGTCCATGTCATACTGCGCCAGAGCATGTGGTACCCATCGACCGAGTTTTCGCACCTTATAATTGACTTTAATCCGCGAACAACTGTAGTTTGACTCACTTCTGTTAGTTCGCAAGGGGTTTGATTCACATCGGCTTGCACCTTACTCCGCAGCAAGTTTAAATCCAACACCATCAAGCTTCCCGAACGGTATTCATCTTCGATCGAATAGTCGTCCTACGCGAATTCCGAGTGCCAATTGTAGACTGTACTTCTAGGGGGGAGGGGGGGCATGCTTCTTGTAAACTTCCTCTGGACGTCTATCGATATCCGCGGGTTCTTGGCCAAATGGATGGAGAAAGAGTACGACGTTGCGAAAGTGCAGTGATGACCGCTTGAAATTGCATGGCATGGTGGCAGGAAAGGAATTAGCTCGGTATTCTTCTTAACCTGCAGTTTGAAGGGCCTTCTATACTCTATCAAATGGTAGCAATACGTTCATTTTCGTTAGCTCTTTACTGATTATATCTCTGGAAGTCATCACTACCAATTTGTCCGAGAACTTTTGACTCAACCTAATATATCTCGGGCTCAAAGCCTATTCTGGACGTTGCTTCCTTCCGCCGCTTGCCACCCTCTATTCATTAGCTAACTTGTTCTTGAAGCCATTTCTCTTCAGGACATGAGGTAGCTTTAAATAAGGAATCAACTCTACCTAGTGTCCAAAAGGTTCAGTGAACAGTATGTGCCCAGAAGAATAGGCTTTATATGCAACATAGTGACGAAAAATGACATCGAGATAGGCTGCGATGTATGAAAGGAATGAACGCATTTAATCGTACCAAGCGATCTCAATAGAAAGTAACGAGAAAACGAAGACAAGCTTGCTAAGGCTTCTTCTAAATGGGATTACTGCATTCAACAGTCAGAATGAGGCAAAATGAAGTACTTCTAGAAGTATTTGTGTTTCGCCCCTACGTCACTTCATTGAATCGAGGAAAAATTGGTTTTTACTCTCGATATAATTTTGAACATTTTGCTGCAGCAGCATTTGTGCACTGTTGTTCACTGCAGGGAGGAACATATATTGTTAACAGACAGAAAAGTTAAGGAAGAAATCCAAGAAAGAAAAAAAGGAAGAAATGATTCGTGGTGATGGCAAAGACAAAGCATGCAATTTGGCTGCCGATTTTCCGCCAGTTTCAGCTTTAAACACCTACCAGTTAATCGGGAGGCAATTTCAAACACCTTGGCTCTAGGAGGTGCGAAGAGTACGGCAATGGTAGTCAAAGAAAAACGTTGAGAAAGCGTCTACTTTAAACCACAACTTCTCCTTCCCTTAGAGGTAGGGGTACGTATAAAAACTTCACACAAAATTCGGAAAAACCGGCGGAATTGAAGTTTTAATTTCCTAAACCTGTTTCGATTGAGTGACCACGATAAGCGGCTGAAAGGGAGGGCAAATCGAGGCCCAACACATATCCGAACTTGGTTGCGATTGACCCCCGTAAGACTAATGTATGCAAAAAAAAAATTCTGCTGTTGAAAATCGAGTGTGTGTGGGTGGGTGGGTGCTAAATACTGTATGAGTTACATGATCTATGTGTCAGTACGTGAAGTGGAATGATGATTGCAAATTGAGACATTTAAAGCGAGATGGGTGAACAAAAACTTTAGTATTGGTTCTGCAGACGTAGTTGCGCCTAGAGGACTGCAAGCAACTCGGTCTTCGAGCCAGCTACGGGCTTTGTAGGCGAACGTGGTTGAAAAGCATGTGAACAAAACGTCCAGAAAATAGAAAGACAAACAATATGAAGGAATGTAAAAAGAAAAAAGACGGTTCCTGATGAAACAATAAAGTGTTCACACTACCAACAAAAATAGAGTCGCGATCAAAAGGATGTGATCAGCGCCATTTCGACAAGAGGATTTTTTGATGTAACTTACCTTTGGATTGAGCTATCCAGATAAAGTTTGGATATGTATTGATGTTCTATGGGTGCTTGTTAATAGCAGCTTATCTGAACAGAAAGTCAATTCTAGTGGCTTTATTGAGCCTACACATCACTTTCCTCAGGTTCTCTTGATTTCCTTCAACATCTTCACTACTATGTACCTCCTGAGAAAAATGAAGAGTTGATACGGATTAGGCAAACAATTTAATAATAATAATTTAGGTAAAAAAACCTGCTTATCGCATCAAAAGAATAATGACAGCTTTACAGTTCCTTTTTCAATGTCAGAATAGTTGTTAGTAGTGGATGTCATTGAAATATCCTCCCTCGGAACGGTTGTCTTCTGTTCGAGATTTTTAAAAACCCTTTCTCCTCACTTTTTTTTCCCGGTTTTTTGGCAGCACCACTGTTTGTGTGAAGGAGAGAAAACAAAAAAAACGACTATTGCAGCAAATCACTCACTTCAAACAAGATTTAGAATAACTCCTATACGAATCGAAATGAGGCGATACAAACGAGGAACCACTATGTTGATGGAAGTGGTTAATTTGGACTTGGAACGCGATAGTTCTGTTTGAAAGCAATCAACGTTATGCAGCGAAGGAAAAGTGAGAAAAGAAACTGTCAGAGAAAAATGGGAGGAATCATTGTCTATCCTACAAGTATCAAGTCAAAAGATCTGTATGTTTATTAAGGCATATGTATGCTCAATCGACAGAATTCCATTATCACAATAGATGGGAGTTTTTCGATATTGTAAAGGTGGAACTCAAGGCGGTTCACAAGCACATTACAAACGAAGATATTCAAAATTATCCAGAGATCCTCAAGTGAATTTTCGGAGATTGAATTCCATGATCCTTTGCAGGTGACAGGTGAAATGATGTAAAGCGAAGAGGATGAGAAAGTTTTACATAAATGTGCGGGAGATGTCTGAAGCATCGTTGTTTGCGACAAGCGTCCATCTCCGAGAATACAAGCTTGAATATAAATGTTTCGATGAACCGATAAGCAAATAAGGGAAATGAACGGCATAAATGCATAACGAGGCTGTGTAACCGGTTCCGCTCTTGCATTTTATTATTTCCAGCTACTTCATACCAATGAAGAAACAGAGAAGGAGGTAATCCTGTGAAACATGCTTGCCTTATTCGGGCTGAGCGTGTCTTTGATCCTAGGTGAATGCGCTCTTACACATCCCTGTGCTAAAGCAAAAAAAAAAAACATAACCAAAACTCCGATGTTTTCTCGCATAGAGATTGTCGTATTCGAGTTGAGCGTATTAAAGGAAGTCACCTCATCAGACATGTCCTAACACATTGACGACAACCGACGTCTTGACGAGTTGTGACATGTGGGACCAAAGCGAAATTCTCGTTCCAAAATTCAATAATATCCATGAATCATTGAACAGGCACCCCCCTTCAAAACGCTTGAATATCCGTGTTCAATGTATTGTAGAATCCCAATAATATAATAATTGTACAGCAATAAGTAATTGTACATTGAATACATTGGTGAAACTGCACGGCCACTCCTGCTTCCAAATCAAGGAGCATCTTGAGCGGATATCAAGTTCCCTTACATCTACCTTTCTAGGTTGTCATCGAATGCGAGTGCACAACGATGTCGATCATGAAAAAGGAAACACAATCTTTGGATTCGAAACTGAGATTCCCGTATGCGGAACTCTTGAAGCGGTTTGGCTTCATGTCACAAATTCAAAAACCGCAAGGAGGAGTGCCCCAAATATTCAATGGGCTCCTCCCATATCCCAAATTATGTAATATGTATCCAAGACGAGATATGACTTGTGGCACAAATCCTCACTCTGCTGACATGTTTACCGCTTTCCATCGTCATTGCAACCACTGTACGGTGGAATTGCAAAGGTGAAATTTCGACTTTCAAAAAGGTTCGATGACTTCAAAATATTGCCTGGCTTCGATGTTTGGCTGAGGAGGCGTTTGAGCGGCTGGCTCCCTTTATAGATTGTTTGACCGTTCGAGGCCCTGATGAAGGTAAGGCCGTCAAAAAGTTAGCCAATAAAGAATGTTTCTGACAACTTCGTGTTGGGCCAACAAGTTCATGAATTGAACTGACTACCATGTCGAGGTTTAAAGGTGACCAAACTTCTAATATAATTGACATGTTTTCACCAACCCTGAGCAAAAGTATCGAATAGAAACACGCTCTTAACTAGGAAATCGTTCTCGGCAAGCTTGACACAACATGCCAGACTTGTCGACGAGGAAGAGAAAGAACAATTTGTTTTGTCGGCAGCCTCTTAGCGAACAACCTATCGACGAGAGAGAGCTAATTTCCCGTACCCAAGTAGCATAAGATGCAACCACTGAGGGCACCAGTGCAATGGTTACTACGGTACAAATTTAGAAATGCGTGTGCTGCAAACTGAACGTCAGTTTCGCCGTTCTCTACGAGCCTTACGTTGGGCAATGCTGTAGAGCTGACAGATTTTCAGTGAAGAAAGGGCGAGGATGAGTTGTCGACATGTTCATACGGCCGACAACCTTGTAGGGAATGGAAGGCAAGGAAGGGTGAAAACAAGTTGTTGACAGGCTTTTGGGCGAGTACGTTTCAGACGCGACCAGGAAGTTGCTGCTAAAATGCTAAAAATGCTTGTCGACAAGTTGTTTTTGGGGGCTCTGAGTACATATACTTCAGATATTTGCGCAGCTCATATCTCGGTCAATAACTGCTCCTCCCATATGGCATCTCTACAAGAGCTGCGGACGCCCATTTCCTTGATGAGGAGTGCTAATCAGTGCGCCCCAATGCCTGTACAGTCTTCACTGCCGATACGGTGGTGCTAAAATTTGCAGCCCTTTATCTGCATTGCACTAAAAGGCTAGCATCTGAAGTGCAGTCAACATTGATCTAAGATCGCCCTTCCAGCCCTGGTGTGCTGACAATCTGGCCTCCAAGGTTTCAAATTTTGGTCCAGAATGGCCCTTCTAGTCCTACAGTATTGGTAGTCACGTGCTTTTTCTGAGGTGCCCGGACCGCAGCAATCGGAGCGGCATGTCATTTCAGCGGCAATGTTAAAGGGGGTGTGGTTGTGTGCTATTTAATTGCTCATCGTTGCCACTGGATTGCTATCTGAGTGCCGAGAAATGAGAAACGAATAGTAATGAGAAACGAATAGTAATGAGACAGCGACAGCAACTGGAAGCAATCCGAAATGAAATGCGGTCCCAGTGAATGAGTCAGACCAGCAGATTGTGCTGTCCGCGAAAGACCAAGGTTTTGCTTATAACGCGGGCGAAGGAGTGTCTGAAATGAGGAGTTTCAAATGGAGTCATGATTACACGGGATGGAGACGTACTTAAGTTAGGCAGGAGGAATCCTCTCATATAAAAGTTCCTATATAAATCCTGGTAACGTCGCAAATTTTTATAGAGCGCAGACGTGGGGTGAAAGGGGCGGTTCGTTTTCCCATTTTTCCATCATGGGCTCAGCTCTTATACTATAGTGTTCGTGGATGTTGCCAAACTGACGAGGCTGTCGGTCGATGTTTCATCATGAATGCATTGATGTAGTGGATGACGCGGTGGGACCTGTCTTCTTCTGGTTCCGTTGGTTACGATTATGATGGATGCAGTCGCAACGATGAAAGCAAGAGAGATGAGCAGTGTTCTCAGGATCTTGCGGTGAACCAGCGCCCTCCGCTGGTGCTCCCGCAGTCTGCGGGTTAGGAAATGCTTGGGAAGTTTTCAGGCTGTATAGTATAAAGAGCAGGACTACCACATCCCTCCCTTCCCGTGCGATGACTCAGGAATTTGCGACAAAAGAAGATTATTCCTGAACAATTCCTCTGTAGCTATCCAACTACATCGCTTGTATGTAGCTATCCATGTACACAGAAAGGCTATTTGTTTTATTAATTGTTACAATACTATAAAATTTTTTGGAAAACAATCTGTAGGTTGTGCACCGATAGGGGTTTCGGATTTCTCGACAAGGTTCACTCTTCGTCAGTTCCCTGGCGCTAGCAATGCTGTTCTTGTGGTCCCGTCCAAGTATGTATATGGGGTGTAACAATTTATTACGAGACATACTATAGGTGCATGCAGTTAGTGAAGAGGAGGATTATTTTTTTTTAAAATTAACTTGACAACACTTACGGAACCTTAGCTCTATTGCGCTTCATCATACTACAGTCATACGTGAACCAAAAACGGGAAAGGAACACATCAACGCAACCACTGAGGAGAAATATGTATAAGACTAATGAAGAGCCATAAAAATGAGAATTCAAAGGGACCATAGAAATGTAT
>KN731554.1:0-12168 GCA_000816745.1 Ancylostoma duodenale | reverse complement strand
TATATATATATATATATGTAAAACATTCACACTACATTGGTTACCCTGAGTTGTACACAGGTTCTAAAGCCATCGGGAAGATTCTCCTGTGCAGAGTTGAGAGTGGCTGGGCATATCGGGTCCACAGGCGTTGAATGAATGCAGTGACAAAAAAAAAACAGTACTCAGACATTCGGGCGTTTGGAGCGCCGGCCCACACCGTTTCACGCGGCATGACACCTGCGGGACAAACGCAAAAGTGGGCGGAGTTGGCGCGCCTATTCCACAGTTTGTTGCGCCTTATCCTGCATTTGACCTGCCGTGATCCTCCTATGGGGATGACAGGATTAAGGCAGGTCATGTTCTATTGCAACCGATGAGTACAAAAATAGTACAAAAATGAGTTCGCCGGGCACGTGTGTGCTCTCTGCGCCAGCGCTTGACGAGCCGAACATCTGCGGCGAGACGGGATTTTCCCTCCACCCCGCGTCGGCACGCGAGCGCACCCCACGCATCCTGTCTGGCCAAAAGGTACACTGGGCCACGGTTTCAACCGGGCCTCAGTTGGCCAGACAAGTCCCGTAGAACTCGTCAAGTCTCCGCCAGAGCGGAGATTAGACTAAGCTTTTACAGCCGTCTGCCTGCTTATATACACTTCGGTTGCCACATGGCAGTGGAGAAAAAACCAGAGTCAGGTTAACCTGCATATACTCTGCCTCATGCGCACTCATAGCAGGTTCCCTTGCTCCATCCGCACCTTCAGCAAGTATCCCTGCTCCACCCGCGACTACCTGCAGGAAGCCTGCATCGGCCAAAAGTGGGTGGGTTCACCGGCGCTCCAAACGCCCGAATGTCTGAGTAGGTAGCATCATTGTATCGAAAAATAGTTTTGTAGCTGTGTGACTAAGAATTTGCAGGAACGCAAGGATCACGAGAAGTGTGGAGGCCCGAAGTTGGCGAGGCGGCCAGACTGGTAGAATGTACGCAACTCATAACGAGGGTTTCGTATTTGAGCTCAGTTAACGATTGGTCCTACTTCCTTGTTAATTTTCTAAGCATTTCGCATGTGGGAAGCTTTTCTACCTACCTCGAGTGGCTGCCCCACCCCACTTTCTAGCGTCCCCAGTTTAGACATCCATTCTTTGCATTTTCATATTTTTTCCCTCCGGAAAGATTCCTAAATGGACTTTTAAGCTCACTATGAAGAAATCACAGCTGAAGTTGATCGCTGCTTTAAAATCAACAGCTCCACAATTTCACGTGAAATTGTCCTTCGCATTGCTTCTAGCGGAATAACCTTTAGCGAAACGCACGTTAAACGGATAAGAAGAAAGCTACGATATTTGAAAGCAACTACGAAATATAGCCACACCATTCACGATGCCAACAAGGAAGCGGGAGTGCTATTCTGCGAAGAAATAGTTCACAATGGGACCTCAGAAATCTTCTATATTTCATTAAATGACAATTATCAGCATCAGTTCAATTTGAATTTTCAGTTGATTGTTCCACAAAATTTTGCTCTGTGCAAAAAGGAGACCGGGCTTCTCGGATGAGAAGTCGGGCTAGTATCCTGCCAAAGTCCATGTTTGAGCTGGAATTTCTTCAAGAGGACAGGACCTACAAACATTGTCATTCTTCCTAGAGCAGCACGGATCAATAGCGAAATGTACTGCCAAATAATCGAAAGTGCACATCTCCCTTTCTTCAGAAGGCCAGTAGTGAGATCAAATATCTGATATTGCCTTGCTAGCATAAATAGAGGTTCCAGGTTTCGCACGTCTTGTGCAAGATAACGCCCTGCACATGTTAGCCGGACACGAAGAATCAGATGAACAATTAGAAAATTGATGTTCTCGACGGGCATGCAGGAAGCCCGGATTTGAATCCCATAGAATTAGTATGGGGAAACATGAAGTGCTTCATCAGCTGAGTCATTGATCAAAAAGACGGATTCTGATGAAATTCACTAGTTGCAGAGAAGAAGGATGCGTTGCTGGAATGATTTGAAGAAGGTCGCCATCATTCCATACTGGAGGTCATTGACTCCAGTAATCTGCTCAAAATACGTCGCTGGAATTCAAAGAAAGATGGAGCGAGTTGTGGAACAGGAGGGACGGAGTATATGTGGATCAAAATAAATATATTTTTCCAACTGCTGATTTGAACAGAGATTTTGAATCAAACATCACCTGAAATGTCAGTTAAATTCTCTACATTTCCATCCGATAGTTCGCAGAGGGGACATCACGTCTATCTTATTTGTAATTATGTATAGCTTCTGAGGTACTTTTGCAAGTTTCTGATTGATCCTAAGCAAGCAAGACTGCGTTGCCTTTGGTAGAGCTCGAGGATCCACCGATGTGGAGGTCTTGGGCGAGAGGTCAACGCGCCCAGCAAAAAAAAGGCCGGCAGCCAAGGATCCTCCGTCAGTAATTTTTTGAGCGAATATACAATGAGTTTATATGGGGGTGTAGAGATTTTCTCATTGATCACAGCTGGATGTTCTGATATTTCAGATATTTTCTGATATTTCATGAATAGTTTCTACACAGTTATGTGAAAATCGTATCTGTAAATAAGCTTCAGGGAGCCTTCTTCGAGACGTGAAAACTCGCAGAAGCATTTTCTTCCAAACACGAGGATGCCAGTTGCAAGAATGTACTATGTTTGACACGTGATCTAGTTGCTGGCCAATGTTGTTCTAGGACAGTTTTCCCAGTTGAAACGGATTTTTTTTTGAAGAAAAAATCATGCGCATCTATGTTTCTTTGCTCGTAACTTGTGACCTACCTGGAGCAGGAGTATGAGAAGCTCAATTTATGCAGTAAATCATCTCCTCCTTATTGCCCACTCTCGACCTACTGGTGGCGTCCAGGATTTCTGTGGAACAACTCACCAAATTTTGCAAATTTCTCAAAATTAACAGAGGGGTATGGGGCATGAAAACGATCGTAACACTGTGGCGAACCCGAATATGAGGCTGAATTGCAAGAATTCTACGTTTCCGCGAAGTTCGGGGTCGGCTCCAGGAAATGTGTCTGCAGGATATGCCATTGGGAAAAATGCGGAAGTGCGAAGGTAATTAATGGGGATTCGGGAAGGTTTTGCCCATTTTCTCGCCAGTCTTAACCCATACGCAAACAAGGTGGAGATTTGAAATCAGGAACTCCAGAGCTTTCGATTGATGCCATCAAAAGCTTGAGTATCTTCACGTCGTGAATACTGTAGACTCCTGTTTACAATCTTTTATTGGCTAGCTTTCGGTGGTTAACGCCTTCGTCAGCCCTAGAATACATTCCAATATATCTTCTAGCACTCAGGACAACAATGATGTTATAGCGGAATGAGCAACTAGACTGACCAGGCTAGACAAACAAGATGACAAACAGATCAGTAAGCAAGTCAGTAGACGAATGAAAGCTACAGATGATGCGACATAAGAGACATGGTCACAATCACGACCGCTCTACGTGACAAGCCTGAGGATGTCGATAAGCTCATCCTTGTTGTTTATTCCCGGCGTGAGACGCTTTATCGCGAGAGCCTCGAGCAACTTCCTTTCCAACGGGTTTTCTAGTGGTATTACCCCAAACACTGGACAAGAAGATCAGCTGCGAAGACATTTCCGACACAACGTTGTATGAAAGATCAACCATACGAGATTTCGACAAGGTTTTTAACAACCTTCGAAGCACCATCAAGCAAGTTCTAGGCAAGATAATGAATAAGAGAACCGTCAAACGTTTCACACCAACGTTCCCCACTGTTCCTACCTATTATGCTTTGGTCATAACACACAAGATCCCTGCAGGACTAGATTCACAGCATATGGATGAGAAGGGAATCAAAGTGCGGCCAATCATCTCTTCGTGTGGAGGAACATCGGACCGAATAAGTTGGTTTCTTGTAAAACTGCTGTCGCCACTTTTATATCATGTGGCAGCAGACATAACCAACGTCGAGGGATTCATATCTGCCTTGAATAATTACGAACTTCCTAAAGATGTGTGGTACGCGAGTTTCGATGCGGTTTCTCTTTACACGAATGTTAACAACGATGAAGCAATCCACGCCCTATTAGAACTTCTTCAGAAACATCGAGAAGAAGTTCATACTTTTGGACTAAGAGGAGATGACCTGAAAAAACTTCTAGTAGCTACATTAGCATGCAATATCTTCCAATTCGATGGAGAGTTCTATGTGCAGAAACGCGGTCATGCTATGGGCTTGAGGATATCACAGCTATTGGCCATCGTCTACCTGGACCGAATCGAACGTAAGTCGCTGATTTCTGGAATTTTGTTCTATAAGCGACTAGACGGTGTACCCGGCTTCGCTCTTCAACTTCTCTCGGCCATTTAAAGCTGATGCCAACACTTGTTGAACCAAAAAATCCCTAGTTCATCATTTGTTGATCGGATTAAGTGACCCCTCTTCACACCTCCCCTTCCCTCGTAAAATGGGGTAAAGTTCCTCTATTGGTAAATGAATCCTTCCAAGCTTGCCTTATCCACGTTTCGGAGAATCTCAGAAGGCACGTTTCCATAGACCCGTGCGCAAGGACGCCAAAAATCAATAAACTCGATAAATCGGTATTGCGTCCAAAATGGTTGCCATATTCGTGTTCAGCGTATTGAGGTACCCCAGTAGATATGCATTTCCCATCCCATGGGCAAGAATAGCGAAAAATCAATAAAATCAATAAATCGATAAGTTTACGCAAAATGATTATCATATTCGTGTTCAACGTATTGAGGTACCTCAGTAGACATCATCCCGGGCGCAAAGTAGCCTATAACCTCCGCCGGCTCCTGGAAGGTCTACATGCAAAATCTGGTCCCGATCGGTTCATCCTCCGCGATTTCTATAAGGAACATACACACAAACAAACAAACACACACAAACACACACACAAACAAACAAATAAACTTTCACTTTTATATATACAGATATATAGACGATGTGTTCGTCATCACTTCCAACAACGACGAGTTACTCGACAACTTAAATAAGTGTGACCCAAACGTGAAGTTTACAAGCGAACTGCCTGATGAAGATAGTTTCCTCCCGTTCCTAAATACCAAGGTTCGAATATGCCAAGGCAAGAAACAATTCAGATGGTACAGAAAACCCCATTCGAAAAACATATTGCTGCATTATAGAGCGCACCCTCTGCACATGAAAATTAGTATGGTGCGGAACTTCATCGGTACGAGTAATAAAACCTGCAGTGAAGACTCAGAAGAAGTGGAAGAGTCGGTGAAGCAAATATTAGAAGACAATGGATACACGGCGTCGAAAGCAAGATCGTGGCGCCCACATTTCGTTGCGGGGGAAATACCATTCGTATTGCCTTTTCTCAATGAAGCGTGTGCAAAGGACGTCAATCAAATCGTGAAAGCGTCAGGTCTTCCGGTAAAACTGATATTCCGACCACCACCCAACCTGAGGAGTTTGCTGGTGTCATCACGGATCTACGAAGAAAAATGTGGGCGGAATAGTTGCACGTATTGCACGGAAAGAAAAATATGTCAACTGCAAGGAACAGTGCACATGGTAACATGTGATGGGTGCGGGCAAAAGTATACTGGAGAGACTGCGAGACCTCTTCATAAACGTATCGATGAACATCTAAGAGCATTGCGGCATCCTGCTTCCTACCCAAACAGCAGCTTTTCGCATCACCGTACTCTGCACCACACACGAGAAGATCCGCCTGGAGTTAAGAGAGAACGCTCCATTCATAGAAGATGATCAGCCCTATCTTTTCCGGTGTTCCAATTCTCATATGTTATCTATATCCATATCTTCATATGTTTTTTGGGAGCTCGATGGGAAACCTTGCAAATTTCCCGTCGATTTCCCATCTAAATTGCGGTAGAATGAAGAAGCTTTGTGGAGCAAGATCATGTAATTCAGTGAGAAATTTCCTCCTCTAAAACCAACAGGAGAAAAGTTTTTTGCGATATCTACAAATGGCTTTTCATGACTTCCCAAACATATCTGCTCCATTTTAACCATCTCTTCAATTTTTTTAGGTTTTCATTCCTTCAACTTCCATGCAGAAAGTTCGCCTACTACCGAAATGACACTACCTTCATGTAATAGAGCTCCAAGCAGTCGTTCTTTTAATCCATTACCGTGGCCCGAATTCTTCTCGAGTGATTTAGATGGAAAATTTCTCCGTGAAAAGAAATGTGAAAATTTGAAAAATTTCCCGTTGAGGTCCCAAAAAAAAAACGTGGAGTCCTAGAGAATTAAAACTCTGGGATAAGAAGTGTAGAGCTGGTCGTTGCCTATGAGTATGCTAAAAAGCATTTGCTGATTTCGAGGCAGGCAACTTCAGCACAAGGTCCAATTCACCTTATTTTTCCACGAACTAACGGGCCCTACAGGAGAATTGTCGCATGTGCAATGGATCAATTTTGCTTCCCACACTTCATTTTCAAACCTTTGCTCCATCTTTACTTAACACTCAATCCTAAAGTGATTTCGATCCGTGCGAAAATCTTTTGAAGGCGCCGGAAATTAAACCCGTGGGCTCGCAAATGTCTGAGCTGAAACAGTTCTCGCATGCGCCGGCAATCAGTCCTGTTTTGACACGTAATGACGTGATCTTTCTTGCTGGCAAGGGCGAAACGTCATTTGTCATAATGTCATGAAACAACTATTACAGAGGACCTCAATCACGATCGGTATGCACGCAGCTTGGAGCACCGCAGTATCCACGTGGCGCTGGCGAGGCAGCACCGGAAATCCACAGGATCTAGACGAGATACGTGGGTGGTGCCACGCTCCAGGCCGCTGAGAGTACCGATCGTGATTGATGTTCCCTGTACTTTCACGTTACATTCATTGGTCAACCCATCTCTCTATTTGCACCACCACCCCCAACAACACAAACCCTCCTTCCCACTCCCCCCCCCCCATACAATCCTCACCCCATTTGAAATGCCCATCGGATGTTTGACCTTATTCACTACAGCTCTTATGGCCTGTTTCGCTATCGTCTGCCTTTATGCGTCTAGCCACAGTAGCTTCACCCTATGTCGGACAATTTCTAAACTTGCTATTCTTGAATCGAGCTGTTCTTGATAGCTTGGTTCTTTTTCTGGAAAGAGCATAGAGAAAACAATCATCAATTATCGATCAGGAACTGTTGTTACGTTTTGTCATCTCCAACGTAGTCGATGTGCGAATTGGTGAACTTCACAAAGAGCATTGTCTACGATGGAATTGTTTGCCATTGGAGTGATGGCAACAGATGGACCGAGATTGAGCCCTACGGTCGTACTTTTATCGATTTCGTTTGTGCCAATAACGGTGTGCCTTTCGGGTGGAGCAGCATTCATTCCCAAGAAACTTGAGCTGACATGCGGCGGGGATCTTGCTCGTAGATGCTCAGGTTTCCTCTCAAGGCAGGAACGTCCTCGGCAACCTAAGTGAGAGCAAACACATTGGTTGAAAGCAGTAATCCCTTTCCAGACGTCTGAGCTCAGATGAGACTGCAGTTTTGATTTCGTATTGGCAATCGAAAGGATGCAATGATTTTTGTGTCTTCTTCGATTTGTCACGGTGGCATCTAGCAATGCTGTTTTCAATTGCGCGACTTAACTTTGGACTGCATGATTTTTCCGACATGGAAAATCGAAGAAACATTTTGCAATGAAGGGGGGGGGGGGGGGACACGAGGTGTTGTTTACAGTTTTATAGGAAATCAAGTGATACGTCGTTAACAGTCGCATTTTGATAATACTTGTAGAGCGGTTTCATGCATTACTGCCAACATTCGATCTATAGCTAAAAATGCCAATCCCTTGAACTTTTTACTGAAACTTCATAATCCGGACATCACCGCTCTTACGGAAACATGGTTAAAACATGATACTGATCTACATTCTTTCCTAGGTGACGTTTTGAATCGATACATCTGTTACCGCTGTGACCGTCGACAGCAAAAAGGTGGTGGGGTAGCACTACTTATCAACAGGGGACTTGCTCCATACTTAATTTTCAAGGAAGCTGTTAAGGACGCATACGAAATCCTGTGCTGTGACTGTTATATCGAATCAGACTCATTCAGACTTGTGGTGATTTATAGGACCCCACCCTGTGTTAGCAAAATGACTGAACAAATGTGCAAAACCATAAGCGATCTTGTATCATGCGAAAAACACTGCGTAGTGATGGGTGATTTTAATTTTCCGAACCTTCAGTGGTTACCTGAGTTGGACATACCTAATTGCGCTACTCCTCCACACATTCTTCGTAATTTGTGCAACACTCATGGACTTTCTCAGTGCGTTATGAAACCTACACTAGGCAGCAATATTCTGGATCTCGTTCTAACTAATAGGGCTGATTTTGTGCATGGATTAAAAGTGCTATCACCTATAGGATCCAGTGATCATTTGTGCATACATTTCAAACTACGGCTTCACTTCCCTACAAAACAGATAGTTAACAAACTCGATTATAAGGTGGCAGATTATACAGCAATTAATTCTTACCTATCAGGCATAGATTGGTACGGCTCCCTTAAAACAGCGAGTAGTGTTGATGAAAAATATAAGATGTTAATCTCTATACTTAAGCACTCCATAGGTCTGTTTGTACCTATCGTCCAGAAGCCTATCAACAAAGATAATTTGCCTGCCTATCTTCATAGACTCGATTTCAAGAAAAAGTTGGCTTGGAGCAATGCCTGTAACAGTAACTCTCCTGAGGATTGGGCAAACTACAAAAAGCTGAATAAAATCTTTCAACAAAAACTTCTGAAGTTCAACAGTTCTATCGAGAAAAAGATTGTGGAATCCAAAAGTAAGAACTCTTTCTTCCGCCTACTTAATACACGACTCAAACAAAATAAAGGAATAGAGACTCTTGTTGATAGTAATGGACATATATTAACCACAGACAAGGACAAAGCTGGAGCATTTGCTTCCGTGTTTGAACAGCACTTCTCTCAAAACTCTTTTTCACCAGTTGAATCTCCAGGTCGTTGTCATTACCCGATTATGTCTGATTCAATTTCGTTTCATGCTAATGATGTCTTCACACTTCTTATCGGTTGGCCGGCATCAAAGTCGGTTACTCCCGATGGTATCCCCGTAGACTTCATTAAGCAGGTGGCACCAATAATTGCTGGTCCGTTGGCATTCATTTTCAACCTAAGTTTCATGAGGGCTGAAGTACCTTCCAAATGGAAAACGTCTTATATCACTCCCATTCCTAAGAAAGAACCACATTCATCTCCTGAAAATTATCGCCCGATAAGTATTACCTCCATTTTTGCAAGGCTGTTTGAAAAGATGCTGAAAAAGCGTATAGTGGATCACTTGGAAAGCAACTCTATCCTCTCACAATATCAACATGGTTTCCAAAGGGGCAAGTCTACTGTTACAGCAATGCTTCAGGCCCTTAATGACTGGACCAATTACAATGAACTTGGTAACCCCGTAGACATTGTATATCTCGACTTCTGCAAGGCCTTTGATATGGTTCCGCATAGTGGATTGATCTACAAACTTAAGCTCATAGGTGTGCATCCAGGCATAGTAGCTTGGATAAAAGCTTTCTTAGAAGGTCGTACTTTCAGGGTACGCATCAACGGTGTCCTTTCCGAAGCTAGACGGGTTAATAGCGGTGTACCACAAGGAGGTGTCCTCTCCCCTGTGTTATTCAATATATACACTTTCGAACTTCCAACCTTGATTACTAACATAAATGTACAATGCTGCGCATTCGCTGATGATATTAAGATCTACAAAGATATCTCTGATGTTAGGGATTGTTACCAAATCCAAAACGCTATTGACCTAGTTGAAAATTGGTCTAAGACATGGGAGCTTCCACTTTCATCTCAGAAGACAAAACTCTTAAGAGTTGGTTATAAAACCCCTGAATTCATCTACACTCTTGATGGGACTTCGATAGAAGAGGTGGACCATATCAAGAATCTTGGTTTCGTAATAAATAATAAATTTGACTTTGAACAACACTGTGACATGATAACTGCTAAGGCCTACGCAGTTCTTTACAAATTATTCACATCCATTTATACCAAGAATCCTCGAGTTCTTATTCAGACATATAAATCATATGTAAGACCAATATTAGAATATGGCACTGTTGTGTTTAATCCACATAAAAAGAAACTTGTTAATAAACTAGAAAGAGTGCAAAACTGCTTCACGAGAAAACTAATGATCAGAGAAATAGGTTTTGTATATTCCGAAATTCCAAATTCTATGCAAGGAAATGCCAAATTTTCGTTGGAGACTCTAACTAAGAGGATAAAAAAGTTTGACCTCATCGTGTTCCAAAAAGTGATTTCCGGAAGATGTGGTCTAGAACCAAACTCATTCTGTGTCATGCGCAAATAAATCACCAGAGGAAACAACGACAAACATCATTCCCAGAGCCAGAAGTAATCTGAGATTTAATTTCTTTTCCAACAGAGCAGGTTCGGAGTATGCTAAGTTAAGTAGAAAGCAAGGGATACCAGTTAGCGTTCGTTCATTCAGGAATATGATTAATCGCTACTTGTCCACTTAAGATAATTCACAAGTTCCATCACCGCTTCTCTTTATTCCAATTTTCCCAAATGTATCACGAATATTCTAATACTGATGTTCCGTGCACATGTCTGGTTCTATTTCCTTCCACATGAGTATGCTCATGTTATAATAAATAAATAAATAAATAAATAAGAAGCTATGTATGTACTGAAGCCAGACAGAAAATAGCTCCTGACAAATATGTTGTTGTCTTTGCAGGTTCTTGATGTAATTTAATATGCTTCTATCTCAGAGCTTAATTTTCAATAAATTATTCTTGACTCACTGAAGCTCTATGTTGGTGATCTTATTTTACATAGAGCTGAGTGAATTTACTGTAGCCAATCGTATGTTCGCAGTACAATATGCCACGCTAAAATGGTACGGTAAAATAAAAGCCGGCAAGAAAAGGCTGAAAACCTCGGAAAAAGATTGGCGAATGCGATACTCCAAGGGAAGGTAAGTTACGCCAGAGGTTCTGGAAGCGTTCCCGGATGTGTAGAGAAGCACTTCTTGAGGGCTGCGGGATACGGCCCCGGTAATGATATTATTTTGTTACTGCTCTCCCATTAATTCTTTCCTCACAATGAGAAATGCACGGAATTTTCAGGCTACTCAATCAATAGCATTCACATGCAAAAATCCAGAAAGTCTTCAGCAGTGACGTCTGCAAGGGCTCTGAGCAAAATAGGTTCATGACAAAATTCATACAAGAACTTGTGAAAACTGTAAACGCCCTTTATCTAGGGCCTGAACATTATTTGTAACAAATGAGCATACAACAAACTATTCGCCATTTTAGCCTTATGTACAATTCAGAATACTGGAGCTTGGTCATTGTCCGCTCAAGAGAAAAAAAAACATGAAATGCTTGAACTTGATATAAAGGTCTTCTTCTTCTTTTAAGGAAATACTGAGAAGACTTCCAGGGTTCATAACGACCACGTGCCTGATTCTAATCAATGCTAAGAGTCCTGCATCTGGCAGAAAAAGCGTCTGCCGATTCAATTCATTCTATTTGAGGAAATAACAAGTAGTTACGGACTTTTATACGCTAGGCCGGACTGTATGTGTGAGGGAATCGGTTACGACGGAACTCCCGCAGGAAGGCAGGAATTATGAGCCAAACTAGGGGAAAACTCGTGTACCTCGTCAGAGATCTAGCTATCCATAAACTTAAGGTACTTTGCGAACTGTCCGCCAAGATTACACGGAGGACGATCATTATAAGACTTTGCGTGTGCAAGCTGGAGAGCTTGACGCTCGAGAAAATAGGCTCGTTTATGTCGTACCGGATTTTGACATAGTTAGACTAAACTCCCCTCGCGACCTTCCTCGGCGAGACGTTGTAGTTTCAACCCCTACCCCACCTGTTTCCCAGAGCCAACAAACAAGAATAACAAGATTCCAGACGCTTCACTCTTCACGCCATGCTCCAGCGCTCTCATCGCAGGCCAATACATATAGGTAGCGCATCGCCATCACTCTTTGATTCTCTTTGTTTGCGGTCTACAACGCCATTACCTTCAACAGCTCTAATCCTTGTCCATATCAAGTTTTTAAAACCAATTTTTCGACTGAAAATTTTCTCACGAGTTGCAATTGCAATTCTGCTATTCGTTCCTTT
>KN731549.1:0-12176 GCA_000816745.1 Ancylostoma duodenale | reverse complement strand
AAAACACCTTCTTTTCAATACACGCAAAAGCTTCATCTTGGTTGTAGGTTTCCACGGACCGACTTGCTCGATTTCCTGTCCAGCTGGTCACTTTGGCGAGTCATGTGCTGCTTGTCAGTGTCGTAATGGTGCAGGTTGCGATCCTGTCACTGGTGATTGTCATTGTGCTGCAGGTGCGTTATTATCTGCCATTTATTCCTCAATTCTGCTCCATTCGAGCTTGCTGTTGATGTTTTTCTGCTTTGTCATCAGTTTTCGGCCAGTATTCCTGTAGCACCACAGAGCAAAAATGTCGCTTGCTCTTCCTAATGCATTCATTGTCATCTATTAATATACCTTCTGTCCTTTTCAGGATGGACAGGCCCAAAATGTGACACTCCATGCACTGCTGGCACCTATGGCCCACATTGCGCTATAGCATGCCGTTGCAAGAGTGGAGGGGAATGCGACAGGTTCACAGGGGAATGTAAATGTCCACGAGGATTCCAGGGTACATAGAAAGCGTAAAGAATCCGTGAAGCCACCGGGTTAGTTTACCATTCTGTTTATTTGCAGGACCTGATTGCTCAACACAGTGCGAAAATGGAAAATATGGCGATGATTGTCAGATGGAATGCGACTGTAATGGTGGTAGCTGTCAGCAGAAGACGGGGAAATGTGTCTGTGGGCCAGGGCAACAGGGTGACCGTTGCGAGCAGGGTAAGTGTACTTTTACTGTATTTGTTTACTATTACTATTATTTTTCCTACTTCTTACTCATGTGTTTTTCTTACTCGTCTTGTTGTATAAGTGTGCTCCAATTTTTCCAATGTTGTAGATTTTCAATTCATCTTTTCGTTTCCAGAGTGCGAGCCGGGTCATTTTGGCTTCGGTTGCCGAGAAGCTTGCGGAAACTGCACCACCGATGGTTCTAATGCTCAGTGTGACGCAAAAACTGGCGCGTGTCTGAAGTGCCCAGTTGGAAGGTAAGTTTTATTGGGATTCACCGGGGATCCCTGCTTTTTTTTTCGAAGGCTTTTGAACTTCAATGCCAATTTTAGATCTGGAGCAAACTGCCAGCACAGCTGTGAGGACGGCAAGTGGGGACAAGATTGTGCAGAGAAGTGTTCATGTGCTGATGGACACAAGTAAGTTTTTTTTCTATTGGTCATTTACCGGTATATTTTGCTTTATCGCTATCACACAAATAAGGGAAATGTTCCAGATGCGATCCCGTAACCGGCAAATGCATCTGCGACTACGGATACACAGGAGAAAATTGCGAGCAAAGTAAGTTTTATTATTTACCACATGGAGTTAAGAGAGATATTTAGTAGCTTCATTACAGTACAGTATATAATTTCCCAGGTATGCTGTTAAACGCGGCAATTTACTCGCACACGACTCTGCTTCATAATTCTTACAATTTCTCCTCGCCACCTTGAATTTTCATTGGCAATCGGAATTCAGATGAGATTGAGTATTTCGAAGAAAAAGCAGAACCCTTCCACAAAGCAAAACATGCGCTTTCGCCTGATTTTATATGCTTGATCAAACAGTAAAAAATTAGGGGAGAACCAAATATTTGAAAAAGGCACGAACCATGCCATAAACAATGCCAAACGCGCCAATTTGAGCACCGCCGGACTCTCAAAAGTAAAGCTGATAAAAAATCTCATCCCAAATCTAAATTTAGACAATCAGATGTTCGAAAAATATTATTAAAAATTAGCTAATAGAAGTAAGCCCATGCCTGCTTCTGCATCCGTCATTGATGCAAACTTATTTGACAGCCCAGTAAATTCAAAACCATTCTTGATATTTGTATTAGTGGCAGAATTGCGGCGATTATTTGATCGTCACATCTAAAGGAGCCAGAGCAAGTATAGGCAGAGCTCAGCGTATTTTCTTCCTTCGTTGTATTATACATGAATGCTAATATTTTCCGCAATGACCACCGGTTATCAGTAATACTTTACCCTACCGTGTACATTTGCTGCTGTATTTTCTCCATACCTTTACGTTCCAGAATGTCCTGAGGGTACCTGGGGACTGGATTGTGCCAACAAATGTCCAGCATGTGCCAACGGCGCTCAGTGCAACCACGTGGATGGTACCTGTGCCTGTCCTGCGGGCTATGAAGGAAGGCTCTGCAACAGATGTACGTTTTTAATGCAAAAATATCGTCGTTTGTGAAATAATGAAAACCATTGTATTGGATTTAGTGTGTGTTGCTGGCTTCTGGGGCCTGGGATGCTCCCGACAGTGCAACTGTGCGTCTGAATTCAAGCAGTGCGATCCTCACACCGGTGAATGTGCTTGTCCGGCCGGCTGGCAAGGCGATCGCTGTAACAAACCATGCGAAGACGGTTACTATGGGCCGGACTGCATAAATAAGTGCAAATGCCGAGGCACGTCTTCAGCCAGTTGCCATCGTGTGACTGGAGCGTGTCAGTGCCATGCTGGATTTACTGGAGAGTTCTGCCACGCTTGTGAGTCCATTTTCTTTTTGTGACACGTTATTATTGCTGTGTTTTCACTTTTGTTCCACTCCAGTGTGTCCAGAAGGCACTTTCGGCTTGAGATGCTCTCGGGAATGCGGTGATTGTGGTGTTGGCTATGAATGCGACGCTGCCATAGGATGTTGCCATGCGGATCAGCTGAGTTGTGGGCAAGCGTGTAAGTTTTAGAAAGTGTTATCACTCGTGTGTTGCACTGTGACGGAAAACGGGGCTTTGAGAAGGTCATGCAAGTGATGTACATATTAGAACCGTTTCAACGCGCTGCGTCAACTCGTTCGGCTCCCAAATCTAAATTTTGAAAAATATGGTGCAGTTGCTGTTGAACAGCGGACGATTTGGGGCCAATCATAGATCCCTGGTATCGCCCCGTTTTTTCCCTTGATGAAACATGCTCCTATTGCTTTGATTACATTAATTTTGTCAACTTATTTACAGTGGGTCAGAATATTTGCAATAGTGCACCACCTGGGTAAATCTTTTTGGTGAAATTTCTAATTTTTGTGTGGATATGGAGCAGCCTGGAGATGGCTGCCACCGCCGAGCTCTGCGATTGGTCGATTCATCCAACTGACCAGTCGCAGAGCTCGGCCGCGCAGCTATCTCGAATGCAGCGCTAGCGCCCCCATTTTTCCATTATGTTTAACTATATTATTTTTTTATTGAAAGAAGCCAATCATTCACGAATATTTCGGTTCACTACCATTCCGTTCCTCTTCTGTTTTGCAGCAAAATCTGCAAAAAAAAATTCAGCTACAAAATATCCTGTGGAAGCATCACTATCAATCACTTTTATAGTTCCATAAAATCCGAAAAACCTGAGAAGCTTCTGCGCTGGATTCATTTTCTGGATGTTTTTTTCCTCAATGTGTTATATGATCGTTGTTATTAACAAGCTAGAGTTGGGAAACAGTCTCCATCTGAATAATAAGGTAGATGATGGTAGAGTCCTTACGCGCAATCGGCGGAAAATTTTCGAGCGCGCCAAGCATGCGGCGCGTGCGCGGTGCGGCCCTCTTCTGGCGGCGTCTGGTCGATATCGGTCAGCCACAGGCCTCACACCTTCAAATACACTTCAACTAAAGAAAAAATGAAAGAAAAACACTCATGTGGGCTAAAAATCTGACGAACGAAGGGGACCGCTGCCGCAAGAGAGCCGCGCCGCGCACGCGCCGCATGCCGGGGGCGCTTGAAAATTTTCCGCCGATTGCACATAAGGACTTTACAGTATCTTACACATTTGTTATGGTCCGTCCTTTCCCAGTCATTAGAAATTTTCCAAACTTTGCAAATTTTGTGTTTATTATACAAACCTCAAAGAAAGAGATAGCAAGATTTCTGTCCTAGTGCTGGAATTCCAACGACAACAAGGAAGTGAGGGTCACTCTCGCACTGGAATCATCATTCTAGCCGTCATTGTCTTCGCCATATTATCTGTGCTGCTTGTCTCTATGATGCTTTACTATCGCCGTAAATATTTCCGGGAGAAGGAGCCGGAAGTTCCAACTGTTGTGTAGGAAATTTTCCTCTTCTCTATGCTTTTACGGAGGAAATTAACCGTGATTATTGTCCAGATTCCACGCTGAAAACCACGACGAGGGTACCGAGTTCAACAACCCGTTGTACTCGAGGCAGTCTGTGTTGGATCCAGACCGCGGTGCGGAATTCCTCACTCCTGAGGAGGAAGCTCTTGAGCAGAAGAAGCTTCGTGGACGGTCGCCAGCCGACCGAATGCAGAGTAAATTTCTGTTGAAGCTGTCGCTTTTTGAAGTGATGTCCGCAACTGCGTACTAATCATTGCCGCATTGCAGATGAATACGCCTCGCTGGATGAGATGGCCGGACCAACGTCGTCATCGCGAGGCCAGTGCACAGTACCTCTTCTGGCAGAGTCGAGAGAGGGCGCAAGTATGCCGAACGAGTCACCCAGGTGAAAGCAACACAAGCCCCGCCCGTGAACTGACACTTCGCAAACCCCCGCTTCCACTCACCCCCGCATGCCAGCATGAACACTCACATGCACACTGTATGTCCTTTGTTTGGTACCTTTATTTGTACATAGAACGCATGGTGTTCGTAACCGATGGTGAACAGAATTGTCGCGACAGGACTTGGTGAAGTGCTACAGGTGCATGGTTGTTTTAAGTTCATCTAATCCGAAAAGCTCACGTATAGTAGATTTGCTTCGAGGTTTCGCAGCTTATCCACCATTTATCATGTAAAAATATAAATTGCTATCAGAAGAAGGGGTATGGCTCGTTATACCTGGGAAGGGCGAGGCGGCCCAGCTCCGTGATTAGTCAGATGGTCGAAGTGACCAATCGCAACTTTCGGCTCCGCCTCCCTTCCTGGTATATCACTATACACCCCAAAAAGGGTATTCTGTAGAGCATTCTCGAAAAAATATAGTTTTCTCGACTTGAAAATGAAAATGTGAAAACTCGGATTAAGGAAGTGAGCTAGTTTACATTCAATTTTTTGCATTTTCCGGATGCCTGATTATCCATACCTATAAAAATTCCTTAGAAATTTTATTGTAGTTCCAAGTACCCGTTGTCGATGCAGGACCACTAGTTTAGTACTTGACCCTTATACATAGCCTTTATCTTGCTGAAAGACTGTCAACTAGCAGTACTCACATCTCCGACCTTTAATTCTGGTTTTAGTCCTGCAAGCAAGCTTTTGGATCCGATAGTACATGCATACAATCATTCTAGTTTCCATTCCAAATACTATTATACTTTGTGCAGCAACCAGTGGGCCACATATTTCTAATTTTTTTTGTTTTTAAACTCTATTCCTTCAAGGATTTATCGTAATTTAGAAGTCGTACACCAGTAAGAGTGCCTAAAAATTCTCTGTTTTATGTCGATTAATAGCTTGACGCATATTAACAAATTATCAATTCGCTATTATTCACAGCATGATTCATGGTGTTTGTCTGATTCAATGAAATGGACTGTGTTTTGGTGGAGGAAAATGTTTGTTGTTTAACTGCATGAATGCTTTGTGATCCTCAAATATAGTTGAACAAATAGCGATCTCTATGCTTGTTTACCAGCGAACGAGATTCTTAATTCAACACACGAAATACAAGATGAATTCTGCATCGAATTCAGCAAAATTTCGTGAGATAATTTAGATTCCACAGCATCTTTGAATAGTACTATTACTGTCCTTTACTCCCTATCCTGTCCGTATAATACGTACTTGTACATAGTATGTAGTGAGATTGTTTTGGTCCCTGAAAATGTACATTTTTATGTCATCTCATGCCAATTCTAGTGGCTCTAATGTTAGTATTTTAGTTCTTTCGCTAGAGCTTTGCCAAATGTTGAAAAACATCAGAGTGTTACATAAAAAGCTTATATCTACAAATCCCTTTCTATCGGCAAAATTCACAACCAATACGCATAGATTTTTTTGTGCTATGGCTCGATCACAATGTAAAAACATACTATTCAGCAAGCTCAGCTTCAATCCCACAACTTTTGCTATTGTAATGTCGCTCGAAAAATTTCCTAATCTCTTTTTGAGAATTTCGCAAAGTTCATTAGCTTGTAGTCAAGTTATTAGGTTGGTACACAAATATCGGGTTTTTACTAGCTTTTTTTTGCTTTTGGAAACACCCACTTAGTATACATTTCCTCTAAAATATTCAACACCCGCTTACCGAAAATACCTGTTGATAGGCATTTCTAAACTTGCCATACTGTGCTCTACCAAGTTTCGAAAGTGTGAACTCTTTAGGAGCTGTGGAAGATTTCTGGAAGTTTCACGTCTCGAGAGCTTTCTGTGTAATTCTATAGTACCTCCTCCAGTTCACTACAAGCCACAAAAAAGTTCGTTTATTTGTGGGGATTGACTGAGTAAATGTTACACAAAGTCGGTTCTTAAATTTTGCATAACTTTTTTCGAAGAAATGAAAATGTTGGATAATTATGTACCAACGTAATGTGACCTACATGTGATCACAATGCGTAGTCTCGAGGCTGAGGATCACTGATACTAGTCTTTCGTTGCTGCTGATCATGTTATAATTCCTTAGTTTCCCTTAATTTTACGTATAGCTTTATGTGTCTCTGATGCCTTACGATACTGTCGTACGATGCCTTTAGCAGAAAATTCACTAACTAGATTAGTTTTACAAGCAAATTCTCTTTGTTCATAGAAAACAGCTACTCGACTTTGTGAGCTAACTCAAGTGCTTTCTGAAAAAAATAGTCGGCACTTGTGTTGTTGGTTTTTGTTGCTGTGTTTTCATGGCTTCCACAGCAGTGTCAACGATGAGTGAAAACTACTACTGAAGTACTCGAAAACCTACGTTGACTGTCTTAGTTGCCTGTTTCTCTAAATAGCTGCTAATCTCACTTATTGTTGTCGCTACTCGCCAAACAAGAGAGATAAGTTGCTGCTGTTATGATTTATTTAGTTCTTACATATTTTTGTTGCCTTAGTTCAGAGAAACAAGCCATATTCGGTGAGAATCGAACAGAATGCGAGTGCTAACCTAATAATCGCATGGCTATTACCCGCATTCTGTTCGGCTACTAGCCGTCGGTTATTTGTTCTCTGTTTTAGTTGGTCCACATATTCTCATAGGCTGAGATTTTGTTGCATACTTTAAATTGGTATTTGTGATGGTGGTGGTGTATTTGTTCAGGAATTGGCACGATTTCGGTGGGGAAGTTGCTGACTTGGGTAAGCTCCGCCCACAACAAAAAATTGTGTGGAAGCTCGACATTGCTTGATCTACTTGCTGCAGGGTACTCCAAACGGCCTTGTACAAGGAACGGGACCGCGGCATGGTGTGGCACTCGGACTGTATGCTGCCTGCAGAAACAGAGAAACCAGAGCCACACGCGGAAACTCTTCGTCTCTGCCCAAGAATGCCGCGCCGCGATCCCGCCCCTCGCACACGACCGTTTGGAGCTCCCTGTATGTTTTCAAGTTTCTGAAAGTGATTGGCCTTAGAATAAAATTCCATTTTTTTGCGTTTGACAGGTTCCCATCCCACTCGCGCGATTCAACTCGGGGCGGAGTTTACCCAAGCAACAGCTGATCCTAGGGAATCGTGCCTATTCCTCGCCGCCTCCGATGGTGGATGCATGCTGCGAGCTCGTGTATGAGAATGCATAGAGTGGTTAATCGACTGGATGACCGTGATGTCGTGTCATTCGAACGTCGTGTCGCGACTGACTCTGTTGACTGAATTCCTCTCATCTCACTTCACTTCACATGTGTCGTTATGCGATTTGTTAGACTAGAAAGAAAAAAAACTCCTTTGGATCTGAAACAGCGCACGCTGAGCCTTTCGCTCCATTGTTTCCCAATTGGTGCTTTGTTGTTGTCCTGCGGTCCAACCGATATTGTCGTGACGCATTTCAGCTGATATGGACGAAGGCTATGAGGCACCGCAATACATGAACGGCTTGAATAGTCCGCAACGTCGAGAGAAGGAGAATGAGCTGAATTCTCGTCGGGCTGGGAACTTCTACTCATAGCCTTTCCGCATTTTTTTCTTCCGTCCACATCAATCGATTTATCGATCACTTTTCGTCTCGCAATTCCTTATCTCCGCCTTACGCTTCGCTGAAACGGGATTCACATATACGTTGCATACGTTTTTTCACCTAATATCATTAGTATCACATGTACTTGTTTGAGTTTTGAGTTGCTGCATCAACGCTAGTCCTCCGAGCTTTTCCTAAGGAGCATCGCATTGCAAACGCCTAACTCTCAACCTTTCAGTTGTTCGGTGCCAGTCACAGCCAATTTCAGCTTAACCTCGATCTAACATCCTTTTAAGTTTCTCATCGAGTTTTCAGATTTCTAGTGGATTTCAAGCGTTTGCAGGTTGCTTTTGTATTTATTCTGTTTGTTTTAAGATCAACATTACTTAGCGTCGTGATAATGACTCCTGTGCTGTGTACGATCATGTTGATATGTATGTTTGTTACATCATACGTGTAAAAATACATTGTATTATTCTTACCCTTGAGATTATAAATATGACATATCTTGATTGTGGTGTCTGAATCGGTTAAAGAAGTTTTATTATCGCGATAACACGGTTATTCGAGTAAAGAGGAAATCCAGTTGTTCGAATAGTCGATTATTTGATCTCAGATGTACTCCGAATATTCGTACCATCAGCTGGCCACCACAATCCCATGATTAAAATCAGATACACCAACCAGATGCTACCCGACGGACCACCGTGGGCTACATATGTGTGGACCATTGCTGCCCACTTGGGGGTAAACCGCTGATTTTCTGTCGTTTACCGATGGCCAGCCGAATATTTATTCGTTTGTGAGTTGCAATTCCACACTAAATGACGAATCGCAACGAGTACAGGGCAGTGGCGAACGCAGAGGGTGCGGGGGGTCCTCTCCCCCGAGAATGGGTCGCCAAGTTTTCGAAATTACTTTACAATACAACTGGAAATCTTGTACTAGTTTGTTTTGTTTATTTTTATTATTATTCTGCTTCCTCCGCCGGTGCAGGGAACTCCGAACGGACGTGGGCAAGGGGCGGGACCACGGCGCGGCTCCCTTGGCCAGGGACACAGGCGCTCTGCATCTGGCTCTGGTTGTCTGCTCCTGCCAGCAGCAAAGAACCCGAGTGCCACGCGGCGCAGCGGTACCCGCCCCTTGCACACGGCCGTTTGTAGTTCTCCGTATATGAGAAACATGGACGCAACGCAAAAAAAAAACTATTGAAAGCCGTGATAAGCAGTAAAATGTAGGAGAACGGCAACAATTCGTAGAAATCCAGAAATGACGAACTGAGAAGCTGATCTTTCGTTGGGAAATCGAGTTTTTTTTTGGAAGGGAGATGGGGGTTGATTCCAATGATTTTCTGGGGAGGGGGGGGGGGGGCGTGAATTTTCAGTGGGTTACCGAGGGATAACGTTGATCTCATCGCGGTATGGAACTTCGGAGTATAACTGTTTCGTGGAAATAACAAGTTTATATTTGGTGTGTGCGCGCGTTAGATGAGATGCAGGCTATGCGTATTTTAGCCATTATTTACCATTCTTGCGTACTGCATTCACCTGCTTTCACAAACGAAAATCGCGGTAGTGACTGCTTATATCCGACGCATCCACTCACGCCTCAGTATGGGTTCAATCACCATTCAAGGTGCTCTTAATAAATTGTTTTTTTTACAAATTAAAGAGCTCGCAATGACATTTCTGGATTTGCGGGACGGTCATCCAGAGTAACAACCAATTCACTGAAAAGTGTCGCAAACAGAAAGCGGCAACATCGCGGCGTTCGCAGAGGGAGGGCAGCTGCCAAATTCCTTTCTGAAAAAAAGTGCACGAGATGGGAAGATTTTCTGCCCAGCTGGACAAATTCGAAGTACCTAGTGAATTTTCGAATTATCATGTTTAGACTTCTCGAATATTCAAAGGCAAGTTGCATTTTGTGGAATTTTGTGAGAAATCCACTTCAAATCCTCCTCTAGTCCCTTATCCTCTCATGCTTCCTCTTTAAATGCTGGTGACGCTGGTATTTCGGCTGGAATATCAGTTTTTATATAATTTTCCCCCTAAAGAAAGCGCGACAGTTTCAGAGCATTATAGCATTCTTGAATAAGTCGATAGAAGCCTACATTTATTTATCCATCGGCTATGCATAATTTTTAATGGATTAATAGAGATATGTCATGGAGAAAACAAAATTGTTTCATGAACTGAAGTTGCACAGTAACTAGAGCAGACGGTGTCGACGCAACCATGGGTGAACACACTTTATGGCCTAAAATGAACACTGCTTTGTTTAATGGCGAATTTTGAAGAAGAGTAAGTCCTATGAATACTGAATGAGATTTGTTCCTGCTTCCTTGCGCTGCAGTCAGCGTGTAAAAGGGTGAATATACAGACATTGAAATGAGGGTGTGGCTCCTCTGTGTCTGTGACCACTAGACTCGTGATTGGTTGATTACGCCGCAGTAAGCTCAGAATGCACTAGCTACATGTTGGGAGATGCAGATGAAGACAAGAATGATCCACGTGCTGTAGGCTGCAGCGTGAAAAGAATCCGTATCCCGTTCAATATTCAATGAAATGAATGAAAATTTCCTCCCCCAGAAAGAAAATAAACGTACTTTTCGTAGTTGTATTTCGAAACGCAAAGCACTTCGAATTTTGTCGATGAGTATTCACCAATGTTTACTTTCTGGAGAAAATGGCCAATCCATATCTGAATACATGTCGAAGGCATCTGGACGCTCACAGCGTTAGTGGTTCGAGACCCACCCTCTGGTTGTCTTTATCAATGTAGTACAAAGAATCCGTGATTCTCGAGTAGGTTCCAATGTATTTTGGACTCCACTGATCCAATACATCACTAAAATCGTAGTCTTCCTGTTTAGTTGATACTCTATCACAACGAGCTACAGTGCCGAAGAAACTATGCCTATCGATTGATGATCGATGTTCCACTATGGCTGAAGCGAGAACAGTTCCCGCACAATAGCTTCGTCTCTCATGATCTCAATCCTCACACTATTTTCACATGATTCCATGATTAGCATGAGATCGCCTTTGTATTGCAAGAGGCAACGTTCTTCAATCCCAAGCACCTACTCCACTAAATTAATTACTGGTACCTTATAGCTATCGATCGATGGCCCACAAACTGGTCCTTTCTCCTATTCACTAGGTTGCCTTCAACGACAAGATTAGTTGAACCAACTGTGGGCTCACTGAGGAACCCCTACAGGCAACTGTGTGGTCAACCATGGACTTTCTGGGAATCGAAGTGGTTTTGGACCTCTTTCCGAGGGCCAAACGGGAATTTTTAGGGTTCAAATGGGAGTAAAAAAATCTCTAGGAGTTTCCAGAGACAAATCTCGACGTATTTCTACAACCATTGGTAACTTTGCTTTGAGAGAATGTTCTTACAAAAACTGAAAAAAAATGTCAAGAAAATTCTCAAGAAAAAGAAGTAAGGAGGCTAAAAATCCAAAATGATTTCAGAAATCAAGTTCGTAGAAATCCTTCACCAACTCTCGCGGAGTTAGCCAGTACCTCTCCGTCCTAATCCTTTACCACTACTAGTCCTCAAGAGTTCAACAGTATGATAAGAACTGACTATTTTATAAGCACTGCTACAGAATCTCTAAACTGTATCATCTGGCACTTCTCGAATCCGTACCTCCAAGGTGTACGTTCTATCCTGAAAATGGCTATCCACTTCATATTCCCTTCAAATATCCTAGCAGTTACGTTGAGGAATTAACGCACTTAGAAAAGACAGAGAAAATAAGAAAGAACTGCCGACAACTCCGTACGGAACCGCGATTTCCTTCGAATGACGCACAATCCGTCTGTTCGCTAGGGTTGTTAGCGACGGGGAATTCTCCAAACAAGATTTCATTGCGGTTAACCCTGAAATAGTGGGTTTAGCCGCCCTAGTAGGGTAAAATGTCTGCACTTACAGGATGGCCACAGCCTTGTAGGCGATTTCTCCGTTACCATACCGATCCACAGCGAACATATAGGCATGCCCCTTCCGTTCCAGCACTGGTACCACTATCTGAACAGAGCCCTTCGAGTTCAGAATGCTTAGCTGTGCAATGGAGACGGTACCGGATATCGTCCATCCCATTTCTCTTGAACACCGAACGGTAATACACAAGGTAGGATAGCTATGGAGAAAAGAAG
>KN731548.1:0-10431 GCA_000816745.1 Ancylostoma duodenale | reverse complement strand
CAACACTTCCTGGCTTCTTATTTTTGGTACATCATTGAGTGTAAATAAATGGAAACAAATAAACCAAATGAATGGATGTTGCAATATTTCACTTCTTGCTCCCATGGTCCTACGTCTGAAATTTATTGGGGACTTTTGCTCACGTTTCTCTGTCCTATACTGGCTCGAAGCAGTGCACTTTTGCGCAGAAATCGCTCCCCATGATTAATTAAGTATCGTTGCGGCTATTAATCATACGCTCGCCATCAAATTCTTCTGTGTTCCGGATTGCTGAGTCGCGGTCCAAGCTTAGGATCCACAAGACGACACAGTGCCTCAGAGCTCATCAACCGTGACATATAGAACTCCCTCTCGCTGTTGGCGTCTACTGCTACTCTAGATATTTGCAAGGCTTCATGCCTTAGTTCTAACGCATGTTAAGCTAGTTTCTCTTATTCGAACTGACAGATAACTTTTCGCTGAGAAAGAACGGCGCTCGGTCGCAGTGAACCGCACGTCTCTATTTCTCTGTGTATTCCAAGAAGTTTCTGGTATTTTCTTATTTTCAGCTTCAGTCCTCGTTTGCTCGTCACATGCTTTACCTAGAAGAGCATCGAGCTGTTGGCGAGGGTGTACAAGCTGCTCAACTTCTAGCTGAAAAGCACGATCAGTACACGGAAATGGCTCAGGTACGAGGATTTTCTGGATGGCTGATTCCTGGCTCTTCTGCTAGATTATATTTGCCACGAATTTCCGAAACTAGCTATCAGCGAAAATTTGGGGGGGGGGGTCCTGATATAGATTTCTTTAAAGTGTACGGGCTTTCCTTTCACTCAGGAAACCTAGAAACCGCGTTCTGCACCGGTTTGCATCGGTTTTTCGTGGATTTTGCACCGGAATTGCGTCGAGTTTCGAGACGCATGGAATCTGCATGAATTTTGTGTGGTTTCACCATTGCTGGTATAGAACCCTTGATTTTGGAAAACCGTGTTTTGCACGAGTGCACATGTCTCAATCGTGGGAATTGCATCTTTCAAATTCATGCAAAACACGGATCCTAGGTTTCCTGAATTGCACTAAACTAGGAGTGGGCACGACATTTAGAGGGCAAACTTAAATTTTAGTTCAAAAGTTGATGCATAAACATTCTCAAATTCTGGATATTGTACATCTGTATATTGCTAAGTTTTTTCTTCTCTTTTTTTTTTCGAAGCCTATTCAAAGTCAGCGATTTTCAGGAAGACGTAAAGCCGCCAAGGCCCTCAAAGACACCGGCGAAGAGTTGATTTCCGCCAACGATGTTGGAGTACGTTATTTTGCAAGCGTCTCTCATTGTTTTTTGCGATTCCTGGCTCAGTGCCGATTAATTTTCGCTCGCATGGCCGGAACAACTGTTTGGTGTTCAGATTTCGGGCAGTCTGCTTCCGAAATGCGACGAGTTGGAGCGCATGGCTGAAGCTCTGAACGGAGCGCTGCAGCGGAGAGCCACAGTGCTCAGGATGAGCATTACAATGCACACTCAGATTTCACAGGTAAACATGCCAGCGTTCACGTCAAATCTGACAAGTTCTCTGCGTTAGTAGAGCTGAAAGAAGTGACAGATAGGTACATAGTGCAACAACACGAGTTTGCTAACCTCTGCGCTTTACACAATCATTCGGAGAACATTTGGAAGAGGTTGAAGATTGCTTTTTAGGGGTCCAGAAAATTGTCTTTGTTTTTGTCCCTATCTTTTGATGGTAACTAGCTTTTTTTTCTTCTGAAAAGTATCGGCAAACTTTTGCATACAAACATAAGAAACATTTTTTGTCAGAGGTGCGTCCGAGGTTCCTTCCCGAATGCCAACAAAGTTTTTCGAAAAGGGTAGTAGCGTTTCGTAAAACGTCTTACATATGTATGTCAGGGAGAAAACTGTAGGTTTTGTCCCGAAAAAAGGAACTACTCTTACTTTTTGAAGCATGCACGACCGCCCCTTATTCTAGAGCCTCACTTCAGGAATCCAGCTAGCCAAAATACCTGCTCCATTAGCTCTACTTATGCCCTTCTAGGTAACTTCTAACAGTAGAAGGAGAATAATGCTCTCACTTACTATTTTTATGGTCTTGGTCTGTTGGGTATTCACAGCAGACCCACCGCTACAGTTTCTAAAGTCGAAACCTGGGAAAATATTAATTTATTCTTTGGAAATCCAGGTTTTTATGCAAAACTCAGAGAATCTATCTTCATACTGTTTCTTCTACACTGTTGTTTTCTTAACTTTAATCGAACACATCTTCCATATCGAACTTCCACATCTGTGGTCATATATCTATATCAAATATATGTATTTATCAGGGTATTTATTACCGGTTCAGTGTTCATTCTTTCTGCTTATTCTAGTTACTTGACCTCCAACTTCCATTACAAGGAAGCTTCTTACTCTCAAATGTTCTTCACCCAATTTCTTTCCTTTTTTTTGAGTTTACTGCTATCCGCAGGTGCCAAAATCACCCTGAAATGAGAGCAATTACTCGTCTAAAATTTGTTTGATTTTTTCTTTGTTCAAAACAGAACACACTCAAAAGGCTCACGATGGAATCCCAAGTAGAATTTTTTCAGACCACAGTGATTCGTCCAGAAACAGCGAAGTGCACGTAAAAAGCCCCGTTTCAGGCCAATTCATGGTGCAAAAAGGGGGTAGACATGCTCTCATCCATTCTCCAAGACGCCACTCCTGCCTCCGCATGTAACAGCTTGGCGAAAATGGACGAGTTTCTGGAGGAAGGCTCGAAGCTACAAGTGAGCCGCCTCGTCATTCTTTTCCATGTTGCTCCGAGCGACATCGCCATTCCCTTACATAGCCGTTAGTCTTTCCAGTTGGATGCAATTAGTCAATCACCGTCAATGAATAGCCTTATTCTACTTACTACCACCGAGACGTCGACGTTGCTCGCTCAGGTATGTGCACATTTATTATTATGTAGGATTGGACATTCCTACCAGACTTTCTATTGTGCACTTGTCCTCATTTGTCCTAATTTTTGTCGTTATCTTCATCTACGAACGTGCACAGTTGCACGTTCGGAGTATACAGAGTAGTCAACGAAACTAGTAAACTTTTAGTTTTGTGAATGTGTGAGCCGAACATGTATAGGAAATAAATCTATGAGGAAAAGGCATTATTTAGTGGCACTTTTTCGGTGACTGTTCCTCAAAAGCGCACAGATGCAGCGCCAATAGCATTTGTTGTAATTTTATCCAGAAATCCCCAGGAAAATACGTGCCAATAGACTTCACTTTTCAGAAGAAAATATTCTAATGGTTCGCAAAAAAATAACTCAACTATTTTTTGATGCAATTCTGAAAGAAGTTCCTACAGAATAGCTCTTGGAAGACAGCCTATTTTCCCAAATTATTCAGGATCACTTACACCCAGAAAGTTTGAATGAGGCCTAGAATTTCCCCTCCTGCAAGGAAAATTCTCCTCTACGTTACACCTAATTCTGCTAAGAATATCTTGATGGTTTGAAGGTTCACGAACGTTTCACTGAATGGTTAAAGCCTGAACACTTGCCCGAGTGAATTAGCGTTTTTTCAAGGAAGAACTTTTGCGTCAAAAGTTGTCCACAGACGTCTCAAAAACCGTTCGGAAACCACTCAAATTCGTGACAGCGTGTGTTTCTCAGCAATCATCCTCGATATGTCCTTGCAAACATCGTTTAACAAGACATCCGTATCCGTATATCGCTTTCAAAAGGATTTCTTCTCCGGAATCTCTCAACAGCTCTCCAAGGCCGTGCATATGTGCATTGCATCTTGTAGAACGTCCTCACAGTTGCAACTATTTTCTAAGCGATCCTTTGGGAATTTTGCACGTTTCCGTTTTTTTTTCTCATCCAGAATCTATCCACACGAGATCGTAGCAAGTGTGTTTTCACTGCGTCGTAATCCTGTTTCTTTCTCTTCCCGCACACTAATCCAAAAACTTTGCCGTTTTTTTCTCCTGTTTTTGCACAAATTCTGTGAAGCATCGCTAATATTCCTCCATTATCTTCTCTCTCATCCAGAAAAATCAGCTAATCCATGTGTAAACACTGTTAGCAAGCAAAACTTGACGCTGACGCAGTGATTTAATTTTATTGACTTTTACAAAAAACGATTAGCTGTTGACTTTTGTTGTAAGCGTGGCTTGATTGCTGTCCATCATAACAGGTTTCTGTGGAATTTTCTTACGAACGTCGCTAACTCAATGACAAGTTTCTTTGATTTGTTTTGATTTCAACGTAGGAGAGCTTCAGGTTATTCTAACAACTGCGAGCAACCTACTCGCTCAACTTGTCAATCCCCCTTGGTGGTCTGTGTCTGTTTTCAGTGCTCAAAAATAGCTTATTACGGCTGGCTATTTCTTTCGCAATCTAAAAACTTGGAAAAATGCTGCAGATTTCAGAAAACTCTCTAAAAAGGATGTTAGCAATTGCACAGCTGCATGAATTTTCTATTCAGAGGGCTGCAATATTGGAATGAGTTGCAGTGAATCGTTTCAAATCCCGAAAGCACTTTATGAAAATAAAATAGTTCAGTGCAGAGAATCGATCGTTAAAAAAATATAAAACACCACTCGGCCTTGCGTTTTCGACGACGCTCGTCACCGCATTCGCCCGTCGTTCATGGCAAGTTGCCAATTAGTGGTTCTTGATGTCAGGCTGTGTAATGTATTGCGGATATTTGCGGATCAATCCTCATGCCGCCAGTCACTGATTGATCAAGGATTTAATAAAATTTCCAGGTGGCCGAACGTATCGACGACATACGAAGGATGGGTGTGGCCAGGAGAGATGCCCTGGCAAAAATGGTCGAACGCAAGCCGGTGCAGGTTGTCACTCCGGAGAAGACGCAAACCCCCGTCGAGGAGGTATGATGCATACAAATCGCCCAGGATGGCGCTGTTTTTCGACCACCCATAGTCAAACAGCAATAGAAAATGCGCAAACATTTTATGCCAGCATTTTGAAGGACGAATTTGGATTTCTTCCTTGGATTTGGTAGAGAAATTGTTCAAGTGCTGTAGGTAACTCCCTGCTCGATCCTGAAATCCGTAAATCCGATGATTTCATTGGTACCTACCACTACTGCACTAGTCTCATAGACAAAGACAACCCATTGTTGCAAATATAAAGGGGGATTCAAGTTCAATATAAAGAGGGATTCGACGAAACTCTGGAGAATCGCAAATCGTTTAAAACACTGTCAAACCGAATAAACATTCATTGAATAGGCTGACTGGATAATTAGTCGTGGACGTTGTGAGGCGCATGGAATGAGCCGAAAAACAGGACAGAAAGTAGTTGCTGGAAAGTGGTGGCAATTCGTTCCGTGTTAATGGTGTGTACTCGAAAATTACTCCTACTTTACAGCATAATCATGCTACGGTAATTTCTAGTAGTAAGTGATGAGCGTGCTTGTCGGTGATAATCTCATGCAATTTTTTTCGGATCTCATGGTAACAGATAATTTTCTGTATAACGAATAGAAGTAGCAACCTTTTGTTTGTCTCTGAAACTGTTCCAGAATTGTGAAGATTTTTCTGGATTCCTGCTATGCTTAAATTGGTTATGTTAGAAGGTAATTCTTATGAGAGTCTAGCAAATTGCACTGCTCTGGCCTGAGAAGTCACATCTGCGAGTATTCTAGCGGAATCGCATGCATAGAAATCACCCGGAATTCTTCCAGAAACATGCAAACCTTCAATGACCCATATCTTGCCGATGCCATCGTTCAGCAAACATTTTATGCAAATGATTCCTCATTAAATACCTCGATTAACGCGAACTAATCTGCATATCATAAGATAGAGCAAACAATACTTTTTGCTCGTGTTGAGATATTCGGACCGGCATGGATGGGAGTGTACGTGGTGCCAGTCTCCGGATATGAGGAGATGGCTGCTGATCAAATGCCACTAGCACTTTGGGGTGACCTTTGTAACCATTGGGGTTAGGTGTGGCATCGATCGCTCATGAGTCCTGTGCTAGTGGTAATTTTACTTCTCATTTGTTGTTTTTTCCTGGATATTTCCAGAATATCTCTCCAGGATGTAATGTACCGCTTGTTAAAAGAGAAGGCGAAGACGATTTTTTTTGTTCTAAAAAAGAGCACCATCCCAGGACAGTTGCTATTCTTGTTGCTCCATCAATAAGGCTAGACGCCCACCGTGCAGGTGACGTCTTCGTCCAGAAGACGTCCGCTGGCCCGGGGTTTTGTGTTGGCGCGCTATTCGCGCCTCCTCCTCTTCGCCGCCGCCGCCCCCTTCTTCGCGTAGTGCGCACCAGGCCGCTTGCAATATTCGCGCGATTTTCAACCTCACCTCTGCACCTCAGTGCTGCCGCCGTTACCTCATTTCACGCCATTAGTGATGAAGAGGTCGCTGCCTCGTTTTTTGTCTTTCCGGAGGCCAAAACGGCGTCTAGTTAACTCATTGTCTGCTCCACTTATTTGGTCTGCTAACGAATCCACAATGTGTGCCATCGACAACAACAACGACTATCATATGGTGGGTGCTTTTGATCTATTCAAATCAATTTCATATTTTCTTCTGGGAGGTCCTTCGCTCTCTGACCGGGTGTTCTTTTATTATTGTGTTCTTTGCAAAATGAGGCTTATTGTTCATTGTTCTATGGCGTGAGGCTTTCCTCAGTGATGAGTGCTCTCTCGCTGCTCTTACTCCATATGGTGCTTTCCCGCGGTCTTCTCTTGCCTCGTTAATGTACCAGTACATTGTGGGTGTTCTGGATTTTTTAGCTGATCCATTCTACAGCGGCTGTTGTCACTTCGTTGCTGTGCCAGCGTTTAGTACTCCATTTCGAACGATCATTTCGTCGCATTTACGACATTCTGCATGTGGTTTTGATCCCGCCGCCCGCATATCATGCCTACGACCACCCCCACACATCCGAGCGATGTCGGCTCATCAAAAGCTTCGTGAGCGGCTCGTCTACTTCTCGTTTCAATTTCGACATTTTGTTTTCCGCGTGTCGTTACTAGGCGCGCCCGTTGTAGCGCCTACACTCACAACAAATAACAAAAACAGCTGATATTCACGTGTGAACGCGAGTAGACGAACACGCTAACAGCCTGGCCTGACCGTTGATCCCCGGACAACTTTCCACGCCTCGCCTAAACTCGTTGTTCAGGCTCGTTCCAGCCGTTGCGCAATGTTTTGCGACGAAACGAAGCATCTGCCATGTTTTATCTGGCAGCTCGGCTCGCGCATTTTCAAATGCACCTGCGCGGTTCCTGGGCGGCGGTGCTGGGATGACGTGTTCCACAAGCAACCTCCTTCCACACTCCATTTCCCTAAACGGGCAAAGGTCCGGGCTAGGTGTTCGATTCCGGTAATTACATGTGTCTGCTTGAGCGACTGGGTGACCGTCTATGTGGTGGCCTCGTACTTATGAGGCCGTGACCTCATCGATCTTATCTGGAAGAAGTTTATCACTCCTCCGAGTCTCCATTCCCTATAAGAGGGCCGAGTTTTTCGAGGACGTCTTTTCATCGGCAGCAATGGGCTCGGGCATCTTTGCAGCTAATGGATATTCTCAGCACTTTACGTTCGACTTTATTTCTGCTATCTTCATATATCTTCTCGTGCTTACCAGCTCAGCTGCGCTCTTGGGAGTGTGCAGAGATGTGAAAAAGTGCCATAGAACTAGTTCCATGGTCTTTTTGATGCCGCACTGAACAACTTTTATTGACCGCGCGCTAATTTTCTCTACAAGAAACACCAGACACAGTGTAAACGAGTAGTTTGGTGATATTATCCTTCTTAAAGGTGAAAATCGACCGCATCACGTTTGATGACCGTTGTGTCCTTTCCTTTTTGAATACGTCCGGACGAATATGATTGTCATCGGTCAAATGTTGTCCTTATGCAAACTCCGTTGCGAATCCATCCATTTTCCAGGATTAAGCGTCTTGCAAGCACTAGCTGTAGCTCTGATAGTATCCAGTTCTTCTTCGAACTTTCGTTATTGGAGTTTTTTTTTGCGTAGCTTTACGTGCACACAATTCCACGTATCTTTGTTCCTTCTGCACATCTGCAAACGTCAAGAAAGTGCTGAGGATTCCCGAAAATTCACTTAAAAACTGTTTACGTTTGTCCTTATCGGCACTACTCACTGTCACCGAATCCACGTCTCTTCTCACACTCGCCGCTGTTGCTCTTTAGTGGCAGTTGGAACGAAGTTAGCTCTCGAAGCCACCTCTCAGCTTCCGTGCCAAATTTCCGAGTTGTTACCCGTTTTTTGCGTGAAGTCGCCGCCACCCACTGCGATTTCGAATCGGCTCGCGCTGCTAGCCGCCATCAAAACGCGTTGCACTGTCGCTGGGCGATCTCTGTCGTGCCCGGTTATGACACTTTGATTGACATGTCTGATGCGAGTGCCGGTGTTGACTTACCTTGAGTTTCGAACTCATCTGCACTCTATCGCTTTGTTCCTCTTTTTTTCGCTCTGTCAAGTAATCAGGTCGAAAATCATCGCTTTGATCCTCGGCGATTCTTCGGGACATGATTAAATCGCAAATCGAAGGAGAAAAGCTTGTATTGATTCCCACGAAACTGGTTGTTTTCTCTTCATGAGCATCAAAACGCCATTGTTTGTGAACTTCGACTAGTAATTGCTGCAATAAATCTTCGGGTGTTAGGTGTTCGGACACCTGTCCGCGCTGCCCGGCGCTTGCCTTCCTGACTACTCGTCGTTTCTGTCCTTGTTTATCGCTGTGGAGATGTCTGTGGTGCGTGTAATCGACGGTTACTTTGTGCGATTTCGGCGTCTTTTTGTTCCCTTACATCCGTTGGTCATAATACGTTATGCCTGAGATCGGCCGGCTTGGTCGCTTTCCGCCTCAGCTCACGCACGAGGAGCGAGGCCGGAGGCTGGCCGACGCTGCTCTCCTGACTTGGTCCTCATTTCCATAGCATCATGCCGTGAGCGACGACCAGTCGCCGTCCCCTGTCGCACACGATCGCGATGACGATGGCGATCCATGGCAATCGCTGGCTGCAGAGGCTGCTCGTCAACTATAAGCTCATTTATTCGGCGATTCGCCTCAGGGCCAAGGTTTGTCCCGTGGTTTTGTTCAAATTTGATCTTCCGATTCTCAGCGCTATTTGTTTTCAAAATCTCGAATTTTTGTTTATTTTTCGCGTTTAATCGGGCCGCATCGCATCGCTCACAGCCTCGAATACGTCTTTACGTCGGCCATGAGAAGATCGTGTGTTTATTTATGCGCCGTTGCTAATTGCATTTGATTTGGGGGGGGGGGGGAAGCATGGATCGCTTCGAGGTTTCGGGAGTGCTTACCCAATATAGTTAGGACCGAATAAAAATCGAATAACCGAATTCATTCAATTATTCATGCAGGACTAGACCCGAACAATTAAAAAGTCCAAAAAAGGAAGAGACCTAAATGCCTGCTTATGATTGCTGGGGTGTTGTATTTCTTCCCCTTTTTCAAACATCCGCTCTTTAGACTTATTCGAAATCAAATTTCCGAATTTCGCACAAATCGATGGCTATCTAATACATCATTCGCTCCAAAATATACTACCCAACCGCTGCGCTGTGTTCATATGTCTGTCCTTTCGTGAAAAAAAATCTATCCCAAACCTTTTATGGACATGCATTTTCCGAGCTATGTAGCTCTTGTCTTAGTCAAGGTTCACCAAACGGGGGCTGAGTATTGACTAATTTAGCTACGCGGGCCCACTTCCATAATTCATAAGGAGTCCTGCGCTCCAGATACTTCACCACAGAATATTCTTTGGCGGTGCGAGCCCAATCATCTGAGATGAAGAGACTGATAATAGATGACTTCATACGTTTACAACGACAATGGTTCGTACTAGTCACTCAAGCGCATTTCTAAAGGAATCACAGCGGAGCTGGCGATTCATCGCCACCGTTTTTTTCTCGCACAATATGGTAGTGCCCGCTCGTACACAGCTCGCGTCCCGTCCTTTCCGAAGAAAGTTTGTACGGCTGGCTACTCGTTCGAAAGGTCATCGCTGCATATAAGATATGCGCAAGGGGGTTTTTGAATGGGGAATTTTTGGAACTTCGATTATTTGACTACTAGTCCTTGCGAATGTCAGTCCATTTTGCCTTAAAATTCCAGAGGAGTCGCGTATTTGAAGTAGCAGTTGCTGTTGTCGAGATTTGCAACAGTTTTTAGCCTTTATACTACTAATTACTGGAATAAATGTTACTATTTTGGGTGAACAGTAGTTTATGGATAGTGAAGCGAGGGCACTTTTTGCCAAACTTTTTTTTCAAGATCCATAGTATTTTACTTGTTTACTCGTAATGTTACCAGCAATTATGGCACACCATTCTGGTGTTTTGGATAAGTAAATAAATAATGTAGCGCGTGTAAATCAATGCATGTGAGGTGTTTCGTTTGTGCAGAGAATCCTAC
>KN731547.1:0-11989 GCA_000816745.1 Ancylostoma duodenale | reverse complement strand
ATATGTGTGTTTTTCTTTCATTTTTATCCTTAGTTGAAGTTTATTTGAAGGTGTGAGGCCTGTGGCTGACCGATATCGACCGGGCGGCCCCAGAAGAGAGCCGCGCCGCGCACGCACCGCATGCTTGGCGCGCTCAAAAATTTTCCGCCGATTGCGCGTGAGGACTATACATAGTCAACACCAAGTAGCGCGTAATACAAGCAGCAGCGCGGCCGCACACGCTCGATGGACAAGCAGTCGCATCAGAACAGGACTCCTTGAAATTGGTAGATAGTTCAACATGAATCCACGCGTTGCTTTCTGTAAGGTTTACTTTTATACTAGAAATTTCCTGCTTGAACTTTTTTTGAAAGTGACATAGGGGCTTCAATGGTGGTGAAGTGTCTCAGGCGCTACACGGCAAGTAAGCGACATTCTGGCTCGACCGGCGCCCGGCTAGAAACGTCCTTTGCACCCTTATACAGAATTATCTGCAGAGATTTGGGAAGCTGAAGAGCTGGTTCAATAGAAGGCTTGAAATGAACAATTGAACAATTAATCGTTTCATTGGAGAATGTTGCTTGTGATATTATGATATTAATGTGATTTCTTCTTGTGTCCAGTTTCACTGAAAAATATGCTATTTAGAATTCTGGAGGCAACAGTGAAAAAAAAAGAAGGAATACTAGTTTCATCAAAGCCTACAATTACTGAAGGAAGTAAGCGCAAATAATAACAGTGGTTGATTCTTATTATCCCACTTGCTTTGAAGTGGTGCAGCAAGAAATCGCAATATCTGTCTGTATACATAAAAGTCAAAGTTTGTTTGTAAGTATGTGCGGTTGTGTGTTTGTGTGTACGTATGTAATGAATAGAAATCGCGGAGGGTGAACCGATCCGGGCCAAATTTTGCGCATGGAGCCTCCAAGGGCCGACGGAGGTTATAGGCTACTTTTTGCTGAAAACTATTGGTTGATTCATCGATTATATCGATTTTATCGATTTTTCGCTACTTTTGAGCAGGGGTCTTCGGGGACATGTCCATTAGGGTTTTTCAACACGCTGAACACGAATATGATAATCGTTTTGCATGAGATATTGATTTATCGCTTTTATTGACTTTTCGCGTTTCTAGCCAATGGGGCGATGAAGAGATGTCTACGGGGGGTTCTGAATACGCTGGACGCGAATATGGCAACCGCATTGTGCGAAATATCGTTTTATTGATTCTATAGATTTTTTCTATTTCCGCTCGGGGACGGGCAAGAACATGCTTACTATGGCTTCCCTGTACACTGAGAACGAATGTGGTAACCGTTTTGCACGAAATAGTGATTTGTCGATTTTATTGAATTATCGCTTTTCTACCCGTTGGGGCAGTGAAGATATGTCTACTGCGGTTTCTAGGCCGAATATGAATACTATAATCATTTTGCAGGAATAAATCGACTCAGTGTCATCAAAATAACTTTGCTGACTTTTCGCTTAAAGGTCGTAGGAAAGGGTCACTTGAGCTTCGCTAATTACTGATTACCAAAATAATAGGCATTTTAATGAATTCATCGGCAACAACAATTGGTCTCAGGAGTGTGAGATAGCCGGGGCAGTAAAACACCCGAGCGGAGCCGGGTATGGCAGCTAGTTTCATAAGTAAACTCTTCCATCCAAGTTTCGTCGACGGGGAAGGAGGACGGTGTTGAGACTTCAGAGAGCCGACTTCTCAGGCAATAGCAATAGCAAAGGGCAACCCGACGGCCAAATCAGCCCGCAACGATAGCAGAGCTTCCAAATTTGTGGATGCGTCCTGTTGCCGGGTGTGCAAGGGAACACAGAAAAATTATCGGAAAAGCACTCCTGTGGCATTTTGAGCATATGAAGGAAGAATCTTCCACCTAGTGATTAAATAGCGTCTGAAAGCCATGAAAAGCTGTGGTTTCCCATGCCATCAAAGGTAGCACCCACGGAAAACTTCGACCTCGAGATTTCGACACAATTCGGGGTAATCGGGTGCGCCTAACACTGTTAGAATGCTGAAAACAGTCAAAACCGTCGAGATCCCTTTTTCCGGAACCTCTCAGGTCATCGATTTCGAGCAGGTTGGGCCGAGTTGCTCGATCTGTTCGATGCAGGGACCGATTCAAAAAAGTCGATAACGCTGTTTTTTTTTTGTCAGCTGTTTTGCGGGCAAAAGAGGTTCTTGGCCATGTTTTGCAGCGTTCCTAAAGCTGGTGGAAGAAAACAAACTTTGAAAAAGATGGTCTGACCAATAAGGTGTAGCAGAAATGCAATCGAGTTGTAAAGCGATTCCAGACTATCCGTAGTAGGGCCCCATCGGGACACTAGAAAGTGGAGTGGGGCAGCCACTTGAGGTATGTGCAAAAGCTTCACACATGCGAACTGCTTAGAAAATTGAAAGATAAGCAAAACCAATCGTTAGCTGGGCTCAAATACAAAATTCTCCCTATAAATTGCGTACATTCTACGAGTCTGGCTGCCTCGCCAACGTAAAGGTTCGAGGCCTCTCGCGAGCCTAGCATTGCTTGCAAATTCTTGATCATGCATCTACATTCAAAGCTAATTGCCGACGCAATGATTCTACCTACTCTTTTTCGTCACATTTCTAGTATGCCTATGGACCCGTTATCACTAGCCACTCCCAACTCTGCACAGGAGTATCTTTCACATTGCTTTAGTACTTGTGAACAATACAATGTAACCAATGCCGTGCGAATAATCACCTGAAATGAAATATCCAACTGATGAGCTTCTGCTACAATACACAGGGAGGAAGAAGAGGTGGTCGACTGAGACACGAATGAGCGCGTAGCGCCTGCCCCTACTCCACCGGCAGACGTGCATCGCGGCGTTTTCCCGACTACTGGGCCACGGCGTACCCATTCTCCACTCGTGGACCTCAGTGGCGGACGCAGAGGGAAGGTGCGGCGCCGTCTCCCTCCCCCCCCCTCTCCCCCTCCCGAGAATGGGTCACCAAATTTTCGAAATTACTTTGTAGTACAAATAAAAATCTTGTACCAGTTTATTTTTAATTGTTTATTTTTACTTTTATTTTTGATAAAATACTTATTTTCCCTTTTCATAACCTTTATTATTCATTTGTTATTATAATTAATATTTTTATTAATCTTATTTTCTGTCTGGGTCCCCGAAACGGCGGAGACACCACTTTTTTCCCACACCCCGCCCCCTCCTGCCCACGTTCTGCGTCCGCCACTGATGGACCTGTATCCTGGCGTTTTTCCCACTATTGGGCCAGGGCAGACCCGATCCATCGGTGCACCCATACCCCGACGGTTTCCCCACTAATGAGCTCCTGCAGACCCAGTCTCAATCCGTGGACCCATATCCTGGCGCTTTCCACACTATTGAGCCAGGGCAGACCCAATCCCCATTCGTGGACTCGTTCCCTGGCATTTCCCCACTAACGGGGCCCTGCGGACCCAATCCCCATCGATGGACCGTATCCTGGCGTTTTCCCCACTACTGGGACAGGGCAGAGCCAATCCCCATTCGTGGACTCGTTCCCTGGTATTTCTTCACTAATGGGCCCCTGTGGACCCAATCTCCATCGATGGATCAGTATCCTGCCGTTTTCTCCACCACTGGGCCACGGCGGACCCTTCTCGATCGGTGGACACCTATCCTAATGTTTTTCTGAATTGCGGGACGCGGGCGTACATTCATCAGTGCACCCGCACTCTTTGTAAATCGCGAGAGTAATGGAAGAAAGTTAGGAAATATTCAGAAATTTCGATCGAGTGCACAACTGGTTTCAGAAAATGTCATAACAGCTTATACTTGTGTATCCAGTTGTACTGCCCTGCCCTTCTTAAAAACAGACAGATCCTCAGGCATGGGATGTCAATGAGAAATGCCTAAAGAGCACATTCCAAGCGGGGAAACCGAATGAATCCGATCGCTACGGCATCTACGACATGCATATGACCTTTCCAGGTGGCTATCGTTCAGTGTTTCACAGCAAGTGAAGTTATCAACAAGGCTCCAGAAGAGGACCTACGCTGCTCTGTACATTGCTACTGTGCAACGTCAAATCGTTGTAAACACTGTCTCGCCCGGAGAACACGAGACCGCTACCCGCTGGTCCCACCGCGAAATTCCGAATGCACCCGACTTCCACTACGTCTATTCACCTATGACGAAACATCGGCTGAAAGCCTCTCCAGCTTCGCATCCTCGCGAGACACAGTCTCTAATTGAGGCTCATGGTGAGCGCATGCGATCACGCGCTAGTCCCCCCTGTGCCTGCTTTCTAGAAAATTTTGTTGCACTACCATGATTTATATAAGAGGATCCCACGTTGGGCGCAACTTACACTTTATCGTGAGGGGGGGGGGGGTGCCTGGGCGCTCCATCACTAAATTGTTGACCCGCTTCGGTTCGCAAAATTGAGGTTTTTCTGCTTGAGCAGCCATACTGTATGTGTTCTCTCCATTTATTTGTTCGTACAACATCTTTTGTGGACCGTTTCACATCACTACTGTGATCTCGTTAATTCAGTGAAATTTTGAGACTATTGCCTCAACGTTATGCGGGCGCATTTAGGAATTTTTCTACAAATTCTAGCCAAGGGTTTATTTTTTTATACAAGTTTTGGAAATAAGGTACCGTTTGCGAGCATTGCAAGGTGATTTCCACCACAGTTAGATTCAAAGAGGCTTCATAAAACTCCGAATTCTCGAAGGAGACTTCGTTTTGCTTGTGAACCCTTCAGAAGCGCGCGTTGGGATCTGTTCTCTACCCCACATCTGCAGAAGCAATAGGGCTAGCGCTACGGTGTGCCGTGCTAATACATAGGTGGCTCTCAGGTTATGCTTCATTTGGCAACGTTTTTCACAATTGAAGATTTATTGAGGACTATAGAATGAAGGAGAAATCTGGTCACAAAACAGACTCGTACCTGTCTTTTGCTCTTCCCGAACTTGCCCTTTAATTTTAAATTGGTAATTCGTCGTGACTTTTTCGCTCCTTGAGATCCTTGAGATGACACCAATCTCTCGGTCTTTGATCTATTCTCTTCTGATCAAAAGGTTATTTAAGTGTTTCGGGCAATTTTCTAGAAGAAAAACTCACTTGACCCTGTCGTTCTCGTAGCTTCACTTGATCGCGACTTTTCACCGGATGAAGTTTTCTCATCTAATTTACTCTTTCTGATTTGCCCCGATAATGATGGGGCCCTCTCAAGTGAATTTACTGATCTAGAGTCCATCTCCTTCTTTTTGTCTGACCTTGATCGTTGTCTGATGGACGACTGAAATGTTCCAAATATGTTGAGTGAACGCATAGATCATTTATAGAAGCAGTTGGGTATCCCTTCAATGGTGAGCAAATCCAGGAAGCGATTGCACGGGGTAATCACGAGGAGTAGTAAAGTGTCATGGCCATGAAATCAGCTGCCTGCACAGCTCGTCTCCACATTTGGGGCGATGATGGCACGCGCGACGACCTTCCAACACTGAAGAATGGAAGATTATCATCATCCGTGGCGGTGCTGCGAGCACGTATTTGCGGGGCGCTGATCCCATCGCCCTGGAGGGCGATGATCGCCATGGTTTGTAGACTAGATAGTGTGCGGGGCGAAAAGAAGCCGAGTGAAGTACTCGGAGCATCTCACTCAGAGTATGGTGATGGTGTGAAGGTATGTATGATCAGGTGCGCCAATTGCACAGAATGCATTTGAGCCTACGGACTCAGACATATTGATTTTCGCCCCACAGCACAGAACAAGCTTGAACGTGAACGACTTGTCAGAAGCACAGAGGTGCTTCTGGTGCTTCTAAGAAGTTGTACTCGTCCTAGCTTGGTAACCGCATGGTTCATAACTGTCTCCTAAGCTAAAACAGCCCCGGAAGTAATGTGGGAGTACGTGAAACAGGTACATTTGATCACTTTTCATTTACGGCCCGTATGATTCACTGTGGCGATGATCACCATACTCCTCTCTAACGCAAATTGCGATCGTCGCCCTGAAGGTGATGTGCAATGATCGCACTGGACACTTTACTACAGGCCCAAGTTTAATAACTCGGTAATTCTAAGATGAAGTCGAATGCGTGGCGAATGTTGGCTGTTCCAGTAGAGCCAGCGATGAGCATTAACCTTCGTTCCCTACCATTCTGACTCAAACTTCGGCGAGAATCCAGAACCTGTGCTAAATTTGGAATCAACGACTCCATACTGTCTTTGATTCACTTATGAAGTGGTTAAAGCGGTCGGCTTGATCGAGCCCTTCCTAAAATACACCGGATATTCGCAGTCAATCCAGCAAGCCGTGGTTACACTTGATGTAAATATAGATGAAGCTTTATCTTTTCGAAAAAAAATTTAAGCGCTGACGGGATGATCGACTGGGCTCGGTCAGTTTTTGTATCACTGCAAAAGACGCTCCTACATAATTCTAAGTAAAGTAATGCCGAAAGTCTGCATCTGTTTCTTTCACATTCATGATGTTGCGATGGAAGAAGCCCACAACACTCAATGGAGCTCCATGCAACATGTCACTCTGATTAAGTACGCGTCAATAAATCTCATTGAAACCACATACCACCGTCGTAATTCTTTTCAATCCTCCTAATTTTTGCTCTTATCATCTGTCCAAACAGAACAACGAGACTACGAGAAGAACTCGGCCACTGGAATCTTCTGTACTCACCTTTCTCTTATCCGTTATGTCGGTTTGTGCTCTTCGAACTTCCGACTTTTTCCTTCCTCTTTCCCCTTCGCATGATAACTCCTTTTTCTTCGCTTCAATCCTCAGTCCTTTTTTCATTCTGTCCTCCTTAGAGTCATCGCTCTTATCCAAAGATGAGTCTGCGCTTTTCTTTTTCAAGTCTTCATCCGATTTTTTTCGATCATCGTCACTTTTATCGCTAGGTTGTGCTTTGCGCTTTGTTGTCTCATCGCTTTTGGTATCACTGGTTGCTTTTCGTGCTTCGTCTGTTTTGTGTTCCGTGGACTTAGGTTGGGGCTTCTCGGCTTTTTCCACTAGTCTATTCCATGGTGAAGCCATGTCTTTCTGAAAAAGAATCGAGATGTTATATGCGCCTTGGTATACACACTAGAACAAGTTTGCACCTTTTCTGGAACTACGAATTTCTCCATCAGTCGATTCCACGGTGACACGGTTTCCTTCTAAAATTTTCCAGTGAAGTTGTGTGATTAATACTCAAACTAAGGCAAATGTTTAACCTACATTGGAATCTTTGGCTGGAAACTCAACCTTATCATCTGAAAAATGACAGATTCATTTAGCAACCATGAAAGCAGGCATGGTCCCGAAATATGCATTATGTGAGGTTTCGTCGAAAAAGAAATGAACGTCGAAGTACATTCGTTTTGCTTTACGACGACCTTTACCACTCTCCTTCACGCTGCCGGTATACCTCATTCTCGCTCAATCAACTCGATTCTGATACATATGGACTCCCTGTGGACAGCGGCGCCGGTAGATGTTTAACCCGATATTAACCTATCCTTTGCGGGGAGTCGTGATATCCACTGATTCCTCTGCCATAATGTGAGAGGCTAGGTGTCAACGATCGTAAACACCAGCAGCGAAGCCTTGTGGTGGATGCCTCAAAATGCATCCCGACTTCTCCGCAGAATATGGGGTTCAAAAACAGGTTTTCCTGTACTTTTGAAAAGAATCATTGCGACTACATTAAAAAATCTTTTAATATAATAGTTTTAAAAACAAGTGAGAAACACCCTTCATTATTCGCTCTTTGCACTAACTCGAAATATGGTTCCTCCAAACAGCGGCTATTTGAAAATTGAATCCAGCAAGTCAAGTCGAAATATGTATGCGATCATGACACTCTGCACAAAATGCATAAGTGTTGAAATACATTTCGCGGGTCGGCAGCGATTCTCTGATAATATGCAGTGGGAGCGCAGCCCAAACGGTGTAATACGTCGAGTGAAAAACATTGTGGCATCACCTTCCCGTTGCTGTTATCGTACCCTCAATCACTGCTTGAAGCTGGATGGGCAGAGGTTGAAGGATCGCAGCAAGTGGAAGGAGAATTAGGCTAGGCTTTGTAGCGAGGTACGGTAATAATCTCTGGCTGTGTTCCCGCAACACAGTTACCAGAGTCTAAAGCGTTATACACCACGTAAAATTTGAAGGGCGCACACGAGCTCCTCGCGGAGCAGATCACTGAAGAGTTCTTTGAAACCTTCGGAAAATCTCCGCAAAAAAAAGCTTAACAGAAATTCACCTTCTGATGGCAATCCTACTGCTTCGCCACCCCACATTAATGGGACAAATTCAGGACAGGTCAGGAGAACATCCAACATATATTGCTTAGACTGTAAAACATTGCTCAGCTATGGTGGTTCAAAAGAAAAAAGTTAGATTCCAGCTTACCTTCTCTTTATCCAAAAGAAATTGTCTCATGTCAGCATCAACATGGAAGCTGTAGCAGTCTTGATGATATACGATTTCTTCGTAGCAGTAATTCATAGCGTGATCGATGATGTCAATTATCTTAAAAAGAATAAAAGTACTTTTAAGCGAGGTGGGCTAATAATTCGACCCGTCATTCCAGTCTTTTCTATGCGATTTACCTCTATCTCTATCCCTGTAGGAGCTGTACAAAGGTTGTGCATATATTGTACGCAAAATGTTTACATACATATGCTTTTGCGATTTTGTGTGCCCGATAATGTTCTCCTGCCTAACATTCATACTCCTGCCCTTGCATCTTTCTCACCTTTATCTTTTTTATGACGATGAATTCATTTTACTTGCTTTTCATGTTTTGGATGTAAATGCGAAGAATTCTCGGGGGTGTCATGCTCCAGGACTTCTATGCAGCCGCCCGCATTGGCTCAAGTGGTTGAAGGGCTTGGCTTCCTTGGGCCCTGGCTGTAATTGGCGCGCGCATCACAACAATATGCTATTTGTCTCATTGTCAGTGTTGACCACCTTCTTGAGTGGGCGAGTGGCAAAACAGGTGGAACGAAGAGGATAGTAGCGGGATCGAGAGTGAGAGTGTCTGAGCAACATTTTACAACTGGGAATCTCACCCTTCTTGCAATTTAGCAATCGATAAACAAAAACATTTGAAGCAGGGTGGTAGGTGGGAAGGAGCCCTGCATCCGGATAGCGTAATCTATTCTAATTTAGGTCCGTTCTTTGGAGAGGTGTTTTACTGCTCTGCGGGGTTCTTGCCCTTGGACAAGTACCACCTTCATTTTCGGTGACCATTCCTTCCATAGTTGCTCCCTTGGTCTCTTTAGCTTTTGAACTCCTCCGCGTAGGGATTTTCATCTATATTTAACGGTGGTTGCGCCCCTACTATTCTCGGATGCGCATATCTAGCTGAGTACTTTCCTATAGCCACACACCTGATCGCATTTACTTGTCCTCGCTTACAAGCTTTATTAACCTTTATTTCAGTGGCGGATGCAGAAAGTGGACGGGAGGGGGCGTGGGAAAAAAGTGGGTTCTCCACCGCTTTGGGTACTCAGATGGAAAATAAAATTGATAGAAATATGAACCGTAATTGTAATAATAAATAATGAATAAAAATTATATTAAAAATAATAATAAAAATAACCAAGTAAAACTAAACTAGTACAAGATTCTTATTTGCACTGTAAAGTTATTTTGAAAATTTGCCGACCCATTCAAGGGGAGGGGGGAGCTTACCAGTCCTCCCTCCTATACGTGTTCGATAGACTGCCAAGCATTTATTCCTGTGGCTTGGATCGGTGGTAAGGCCATGAGTACTTCGTAACTCTTATCCATTCTATTGAGTTGTTCGGAAAGTAATTGGGATTTTTAAGCGTTGCAAAAAAAATTTATTTTCTCATAATGAAACAACCCTGATCAATTATATATTTTCTATTTTGTTCGACTACCTTTTGCCATCTTTCTGGTAATTTCATAAATCCTCTGTCGCAGAATTTCTGGTCTTTTTCAAAAGAAACTCGAAGAACTGTGCTACATGGGCTTTGATATCCTCATCTTCGACAAAGGTTTCCCCATTTAAGTAGTTCTGCAACGAGAGAAATAAGTGGTGGTCAGATGGCACAAGATCAGGGCTATATGGTGGATACAGCAGCCAAGCTCCAATAATTTTCGCTGAGTCGCCAAAGATGTATGCGTTTCAGCATTGTTTTGATGGAACACTGCTGCACCGCGACTTAGAAATTCTGGTTTGTTTTTTTAACTGATTCATCAAATTTCATCAGTTGTCGACAGTAGAGGTCCGAATTGACATTCTGGTTCCTTGAAAACTTCTGAAAATATATCACACCTTCGTGGTCCCAAAGGAGAGGTGTTCTACCAAGAAAATGCTAGACCGCATACATCTTTAGCGATCCGGCAAAAATCACTGGAGCTTGGTTGGGAATTGCTGTAGCATCCGCCGTATAGCCCTGATCTTGCATCATCTGAGCACCACTTACTTCGATCGTTGGAAAACTACTTCAATGGAAAAACCTTTACCGAATATGAGGATATCAAATCCTATGTAGCCCAGTTTTTTGCTGAAAAAGACCAGAAATCCTATGAGAGAGGAATTATGAAATAACCATAAAGATGGCAAAAGATAATCTAACAAAATAGAAAATATATCATTGAATTATGTTCTTTCATGGTGAGAAAATAAAAGTTTTTTTTTGCAACGCTCAAAAATTCCAATAACTTTTCGAACAACCCAATAGTTTGTTTCTGCTGTTGTTTGATGCGTGAGATTTAGAGTTAATTTCAGCGTGGTGCATGCTGCCGTCTCCACTCCCTGCATTATTCGACGACGCCGCTTCAGGTGAGTATCTTAACAATTTGAGCATGGAGCGAACCCCGCACTCTTTACTAGAAGAGGCTAGTGACTCAGCAACCAAGACTTCTGTGGGTGTATCATAGTGCCACGGCTAGGTCACGGCAACAGCGCAAAACTCCCTTGTTTCCCATGGTTGAGCAAGTCTCACATGCAACTTGTCAAGCAAGCTGGCCTAACTCGCTTGCTGTGAACATGCCATGTGGGTCATTCACAGGCACGGCTAAACCAGTCACTCACCTTGTAGATGAACAACCGCAGCACTAAAAGATGCAAGCATGGGAGGAAGCTTCAAAAAAAAATTCAAAAAAAAAACTCGAGGATGTAGTGGGCACGTCTCCAACTGTCCCTGGCACCAAGGTATCACATATGCAGGTTCATCACCTTTCATGGATGTATCGCCTCCCTCACCGTGTTGACCAAATCAGTGAAGAAACTCCTGCCACAGACGCCTACCTGTTTAGTTGGGTGATTCAGATCTTCCTTGAAGAATCGCTTTAGTATGGGTAGGTCATTATCATTCACAGCGCCCTCCAATATATTATTCCTACGTAGTTGTATCATTATCTGAAAAAGATCCATTCATTCCTGGAGGGTTATATATGTCTCCAATAACCTCACCTTCCGGGCTAACTGGAATTCACGAGACTGCTGCAGCTCTTCAATATCGACCTAGAATTATGACGATCTTCCATTACTACAAAAAATTTCTGCTCTCCGTTCATTCAAGGTGCCTTCATCTCCAACGCGTGACTTTATGAAACAATGCCCGGGAATTATTTGCTGTAACTTTACAGTGCAAGACTTTTTTCACAAAGTCCTTCGAAGCGGATATGACTGTCTTTCGATCTGACAGAACTCACTGGCAACTCTGACATGCGGCAGGAACGAATGAGGGACTCATTTGTGCTGCCTCAATCTAATCGGAAAACGAGGGATGGATGCATCAGGCACGCAGATAAATTGGAGGAATAAGCAAGATTCTTCACATGTGCAGAACTTTACGTGCTGCACAATCGAAAGAACCATCCACATTTTTGCCCACACAGCATGGTTAAAGGCAGCAGGAGCCGAAATCCTCGACCCCGAGCTGAGGTGCGGGTGGTGAAGTACAGACTCAGCACATCACAAATGTGAAACGAACAGACAATTATGGCTTACCTGCAGAGAAAATGGAACATTCGTCG
>KN731545.1:0-12182 GCA_000816745.1 Ancylostoma duodenale | reverse complement strand
ATTGAAAAAGAGAAATAGAAAATTACAAGGAAGCTCAGTAGTGGGGAGAAAATTTTCCGACAACTTGAAATGTATAGGTCGCAGTGGCGGACGCAGGGGACGTCCACCCCCCCCCCCTCCCGAAAATAGCCAAATTTTCGAAACTACTTTACAGTACAAATAAAAATTCTATATTAGATTGTTTTTAATCGTTTATTTTTTATTATTATTTTTAATATGATTTTTATTAATTATTTGTTATTATAGTTGATATTTTTATTAATTTTATTTTCCATCTGGGTCCCCAAACTGGCGCAGACCCCACTTTGCCCACGCCCCCCTCCCGGCCACTTTTTGAGTCCGTCACTGATTGGTCGAAGTACCAAACTGACATCTCTCAACTCGTTATCATGTATTCCGAATGCAGCTAGCTACGGCTAGATGAAAGAAAAACTGCGCAATCTCCCCATTTGATAGACAGAAGTTGTTTCTGGCTAAGTACTTCGTGTCCTCAGTTCATATGCAAATTTTCTTGTGAATACTCCGATGTTCTGGAGGGATACATTTTCATGAGGAATTCGCTTGCCTATACATCTTTCGGGAGAAAATTTTGCTTGGCGATGCAGTTTCATGGCAAATTAGTGATCATATTGCGTGGTCATACAAAATGTGAAACATTAGAGTTGTCGAGGCATATTTCGGTTGTTTGGCAAAATAAAAGCCAGAAATTATGTTGCTACTACATTTTCCGGAATAATATGTTGATCCACTTCATTTCGTTCTTTGGTGGACGTTAATGTGTTAAAATTCTGAAGGATAGCGCTGGTGGTAAGGTGGCGAACATTGAAGGTTACTACAAAGGACGAGCGGAAATCCGACTTCTGACTTCCGGAACTTCCCATGTCCGATCCTACTTCGTCACGGCCTACAAACATGTGAATTGTTCAAAAGTGGCTGGTCCTCATGGAAGTAGTGGTTGCGTTGTGGTTATTTGGCTATACTCATCGTAACGCGACGTCATGGATCCCTGCCACGGTTTTTTTTTGAAATCTCCCTGCGGAATTGTCATTGTTCAGGATAATAGAAGATAATGCGGCCTGGAAATTCGGAAGTAGGTGGAAACATAATAGCCATCTAATCCTGCGTTTAACCTATAGGGCTCAGCATACCTGCAGCGGCGGCGATTGGGTAGCCACGCGATTTAACTTGCAAACATCACAAAAGCTGCCGTGGCATTCCACGCGCTTTCATTTTCAAAAGCAATCCGTGACGCGGGTCCGATTTTTACAAAATCTCACGAAGAATGGTGTGGCGACTAAATCGCTGGTCAATCGCTCAGCGATTTCCCTCATTTCTTATGCAATCACTTCGCTACGTCTAGACGTTGTGACGCGACAAAATCGCTTAGAGTATCCCCGGACTTCGCCTCAAAATGAACAAAAATGAACCAGCGATATAAGGGATAAAGATCGTGGGAATGATAGGTATCGATTGCCACTTTATATCGTCATGGATCGCTACCAAACGGAGCTCATCGCTGTATTAGCCTCGAAGATGTGCCCAGAATGAACTGGCGATGTGAGTGATAGTAATGGTGGAAACGATGCCTATCGATCGCCATGCCACATCAGTTATCATCTCTCTCACGTCTGAGGTCTCTTCATTCACTTTATCCACGTGGCCATCGCGACGACAGCCGGCTGTAGTGGCGGTCGCCACGACTACTGGCGAAGCCTGGGAATACTCCTAGTTTCTTGCTCCTTTTTCTTAAAAATTTTTCAAAAGCCAAGTAGGTCAAACAGAGAATTGAAATTAGTTGGAAACGCTGAAACAGCACTTCTAAACCAATCAGAAGTCACAACTCAAACGTAGGAAGCGAAGCTCAAATATAATTCAAGTGGGATAAGCCCAGCAAATGATTCAATGCCGTCGCCAATCATCAAATGATGTATGCCCCAGCACGCTAAGCAGTCGCGTGGACTGAATCGTTAGTGCAAGACTTAGCCTAGGTGACCAAATCGTGTCGCTTGAAGTAGGCCCAAGACAAATGTTTCACGGTACCCGTATTAATCATGTTATCGTTGATTATTGCTGTTAGTAATGCTGAGGTAAATAATACATTCATGGCGAACTACGACGTAGTGGGCAAAGAACACTAATTCCAGTGATCTTCACCAATTTGATATTTCAGTTCCATCTATAATGTTAGATGAACGCATAGTTTAGCAACGGTCTTAGATCAGTGAATATTCCCAGAATCGCACTATGCATAAAAGCAATCACAAGACCAGTAGCGGTGGAGGGAATTCGTTGCCCAACACCATTGGAGGAAGTAATTTCTGATGACTAGTCGTAATACCTCGTACCTGTTCCCAAATCTGACAGCTTTCAGTTACGATGAGGGTGTCCACAGCTTGCAGAGAACACGAAGTATGGGGCTGCGTAGAAGAGGTAAGTAAAAATCGTTCTTAAAACTAGAAAACAGAAGAAAAGGTCTTGAGGAACAGTTTGATTGTTTGAATGAGAGGATTTACACCTTATCTCTTTTCTCACTTTTCTCCATTCCTTCTCCTTTATTTATTTACTTAAGACAGAATACAACAAACAAATGGATCACGCAGAATACACATTCACAAGAATTTCATTAACGGTTCCTGCGTGTAACATGTCCCTACACTAGCTGTGACAACAGTAAACGTTTATGAGAATGAAAATGAGAATGCAATCGGAAAAAAGATAAGAAACTCGAGTCAGAAAGTTAGTAAACAAGGTCTTGAAATAGCTAATTTTTTCGAAGAGCGAACGGAAATACGCAAAGTATCCTGGCCGTTCTTTATTCTGGAAACTGCCCGTAGTCCCGTGAAATGTACTGGCGGAACAGTCGTAGGATCAATACAAAATAGCAATAAACATTAAACTCTTCAGTTCGAGCGCTCGTTCCCAGCAAGGAGACTATGCTGGCTTTCTCATCTATAAGCCTCCTGTTTCTAACATGAAATCTCTATTTCATGTTAGAAACCGGAGGCTTCAATATGAAGGAGCAGCGCGGAGCCATCACAATCCATATCAGTATCTATATCAGTGGAGTTTTTCTTGAAAGAAAGCTTCAACAGTGAAGCAACTTATTTTAGCCGCCACTTCACAGAAGATACGATTTCCGTTCTCACGCTATCGTTAAAAATTTTAAGAGATTTGTAGAGAGTTCTCTAAAACTTAAACATCATTTATGCTGAACTAGACACTCAGGCAATCGTTGGGGTTGACTACAGGTGGAAATGGGTCCACTCCCAGGTACAACCCCAAATTGTTGGGCACTTACCCCGCACATATCGCAGACCTCCCCCCACGTTCCCCCACGTGCCCTCGCGGCTATCCCCGATCTCGCAAAGGGATGCCGCTTCTTCACACCTGTTCAGATGACAAATTTTGAGCAGATTACGTGTGCTTTCGAGCAGATTTTGCTTATTTTTTCGCCGAAATATTTCCCCATTTCTCCCAAGAAGTACACGCCAATCTCCAGGAACCGGAGACCTTCCTCAGCACGTCCACCTGACGTGCGCCGTACATCAAGATGGTATATTTCCCTCAATTCAACACGAAATAATTCAACGGCAGTACGTATGGAGGTATGAGCAACACGTTTTGCTCAAGCGGATCGTCGATATCCGTTCCCCAACACAAAAAGTAGGCGGGGCGATGTGGGTCCTACCTGCTGTTCCATGCTACGATTGTCTGAGCAGGTGCACCAATATCTTATCCCAACCAATGTTGTTTCAGATTATGTGGTAGACGGAGTTTTTATGCGAATTGTAAGTGGCGTCATTGCGCAAGGCTGGCAAGTTGTAATGATTTGATAGTCAGCTTCAAATTAGTAGATCTCAATAACAAATGTTGTTTTTCCCTTCCGCCTCATTCGTCCCGAGTTTTATAGAAGCTAAGATGTGTTTTCTCATTTTGGGGTGTACATTTCGTATTCCTAATATTCTAGTCGCGTAAACAAACCGTCCATGCCGCAATATTTTAGATAGTCGAAGGAGCATTCTTGTTCAATGTTCCTTCTGTTTGACTCCAGTCTTTGCTTATTATCGGTCTCAAGGATTAGGAAGTGATTTATAATCTTCCACGTGAGATTGCTAGAAGAAGGAAAATAAATGTAGACTAGCGACAATGGACAATAAATCTTAAGAAACCATGCATTGACTCCATGATCACATATCTCATGTTCAACTCCCTTTTAAGTGTTCATGAATGGTAGTTTAATATTTTTCTAGGTAAGTAACAGGTCTCCTACAAAACTCTTCGTCTCATCAGTATAAAATGAATATGCAGATAAAAACTCACACCGTTAACGCTAGGTCCTCAACTTGTTTGCATTTAGTTCTCATAAATAGCAAGTAATGGTAACCACAAGCCACAATCCAGTGGTTGCGTCAGTCCATCACTCTTGACAACACGAGGTTTACTCGTGGATAATCGGATTTTTTCCTAGATATCAGTGGACTGATGGACTACAGTCTTGGATTACACCTTTCGCGGCCAGGGTGCAGCCTGATTTAGAAAGCTGATATCTTCTCAAAATTGCGCTCACCCACGGACACACCCATGGGGCAAAGAGCTCGCCACCCTGATTTTGCTGACGAAAGTAAGAGCTTCTGTCGTTTGAAAGTTTATTCCGGTAGATGTTGATGCGAAAGAGTTTCGATCACTAACCCCTGCTTTCGCTCAACTTCGAAAACCCAGAAAAATGACGTCATCGAAGCTTGGGAACAACCCGTCGCGAACAATTTCGCTGGACTTCCCAGCTGCTTTTTCATTTCGATCCACCTCGAGTAAAGGCAAACTTCGACCAAAGGCAAATATTTTCTCTAAAACAGCTTCCCAACGCACTCCCAACTGGCTTTTACTAATTAAATGACGAAGAATACCTTCGAAGATCGGATAGGTGTCTTAGTATTTGTCATGCTGTAGATCAGAATCACTCAATAATGCCCTTCTCTGGATTGCCTCACATATTCACTATAAACGAGTATGCATCTACGTCGGTGATCGCTATGGAGAGCTGAAACACTTGCTTCGTTCTCATAATTGGGTTAATCGCCCAACATCGGTCGATTTTAGGCAAAGAGTCTCTTAATTGCCGTGCAAAAGGTACACTGCTCAATAGAAGAGCCAGTAATCGAGCCAACATCTTCTCGTAATATTCCAGCAGTCAATTTAGTCGCAATGCTGAAATTCACAGAACAGGAAACATTTCAGGATTCCAGCAAGTTGAAAAATGTCTATCTATCTCAACTGGCCATGGATAATTAATGAGCACGAGTATAACTGCAGCTCGCGAACTGTTGCTGAGTGGTTATCAAGAGGGACTGTAAACGAGATTCAAGGGACGTACTTTGCTGTTACAGGAACGATTTTTCTGGTAAGTCTTATCAGTTTTTGAGTGTTATTAACAAGAAAATAGGTATTTGCATGTTGAAACAATTGGATATCGCAAGACATTTATGCACTTCTGGAATGCTTTTTCATTTGCAATTTCCAAACACATATTACGCATAAATGAGCGGTATTACAGCCCATTTCTCTCTAGAATACTTATTCTAACGCGAAAACTTAGCGCACATTGTCAAGTAGGATTACTGACAACATTTGTATCTGTCACCTCAAACTCTTTTACCATAATACATTTTACGCGAAATAGCATTTCAAAAAACATAACTTAGCCTATTCTTATCAGAACCATTATGTAGGTTGATGCAAAAATAATGCGCGTTTTTCGTCGCATCGTATTCAATGTTATATGGATACTTTCATCTTACTTTGTTGTTGCATCAAGTTTTCGAGATGTTCTTACTGACTTTTGTATTAGTTTCTGCTGCTTTGACATTGGTCCAAATAAATAACGTCAACTACCTTTCCCATTTTTACGACTCTTTTTGCAGTTGGATTTTGCATCACATCTCACAGAAACAAGAGATCAGCTCTGTGCAGGGTCAGAAGCAATTCTTCCCTTTTTTCTTCAGCGTTTGCTCTCTTCGTTAGCGGGGTCCGCCAAAAGGCCAAGAACAGTGCTCTGTGCAATTTTCATGGTGGACAAAGACCTTGTTGTGCTGCAACATCCTCTGAAAGATTACGATACATGTCTTACTGGGTTGAGGGCAATTCATACTAGATGCGTATGTTTGACGCGCGTGCGTCCATATGATGAAGGGTAGGGAAAGCCGCATCGTTTTGTCCAGCCGCCCAGAGGAGTCTTTCAAAATTCAGTGGAACATTTCATGGAGCTAATGATGGTTTGTAGAGCCTAGTCCATCGTAGCTGACCAATTTCTAGGGACTTCACGGCTGGAAAAGTTGTTTAGACCTGGTAGCCACTTTTTCAGCCGAGATCGGATCTTTTTTATTTTTCGGGCGAGCTTAGCTTTGAGTCTCCTACTGCAATCTGATTACGTTCAACCATTTGTTCCGTGCTACAAGAGAATTGAATAATGCGCAGAAAATATTGTTCAGACAATCTATCTCATTTGTTTGATTGCGATGTACCGAGGACCGCTCATAGCACTCTCATGTTATCAATTAATGTTCTGCAACGGTATTGTTGACATACTGGACTTGGTTCTGGGTTCTCCCATCACCGCCTACCTTCATTTCGTAAGTTGCATTTTTTTTCGAGTGCAGATGAGCAAAGTGTACCTTGATTCATATATCGCATAGATCATTTAAGCGAGGAAACGTGTTCTGCTCAGATCCAGTCATAGAACAACTAACGGGACACCTAGCATATAGTAAGTCTGTTAACTGCTTCGGGTTTATTAAGCGGAGCCAAAGGTAGAATCAGTGGTGGTCTCCAAAGGAGCTGGCTGTTCTCGTCTAGCCAACCAGTTTCAGCAAAACACAAAATTTCCAGGTGTCTGGAACGGCGCCTCTCTTGACTGTGTGATCCTGGCCTTGAACAGAGCCGTTGAAATGCTTCCTCTTACCAAGAAAATCCGGTTCATATTCAAGGGTAATATTATCGTGCCAGCTATCATTCTCAAACTATTGTTGAATCTGCGTAACTTAGGTAAATATATATTTGGCTGGATGTTTCTTAGCTTCACTTACATGGTCGTGAGATTATTTATTACACGTCCAAATCCATTCAACTCCACAATAGCGTCATATTTCTTCGCTCCCCTCATATCGGACGATATATTATGGGAGAGCGAGTATCGTTCCGGCTATTTTCACGCAGAAAACAGTTCTTGGAATACATAGTGAATGTTTCTTAACCCGCTGAGGACCGAACACCTCACTAGTAAGCGGTGTCTTTTGCCGAGTGAGAAATCACTGAGCTTGAATGGGCTCACCGGTCACCATAGATGATGACATCAGTGTGATTTTATGATTTTAATAACAATCTCGATGTAGCGAAAGCAGCCAGAAGTTGAGAAAATGTGGAAACGAACCGTAAAAAACGTGATCATCAATGGGGAAACTTCTTCACAAGGTTTCACTTCATCTTACGATACGATAGTCACCCCAACAAGAACAAATTTTAGTAATGTTCATACATGATAGGGTTTTCAAACTATGGAATTTCGGACGTGGGTCAAGATGAGGCGAAAGAGGGCGAGTCATAATGATTGGTCTCTCCCTTGATCAGTTACAGGAACCTTACCCCCTCTTCCACATTATAATGACCCACACCATTAAAATTGTCTCTAAAAATTCTGTAACTTTCTCAGTTTTCTTCCCAGGCTGTCTACTTCTTCCACCAAACGGGGTCTCTGTCACAAATTTTGAGGAAGTTCAGACATTAATCTATTTGTCTACTACTAATCAAGCTCCAAAGCAAGCTTGGAAAGGATAAAGATAAATAAGATAAAACATGAGGAATACTCCACATATACGGAGGCAACTTTACGCCCACATATGTCTGCCTTGGTCATTGTGCAATAATAACCACTTTAAGGAGATGTCGCACTACACTTCAATGTTCCTTCCGATACACAACATAACAATTGTGGTCACTTTAGTGACGCTCTACACTGTACTTTGTATATATGTGGTGATCAGGAATCGGTCCTCCAGCAGCAGAATCAAAAAGGTGCAGTTATCAGTATGTTGTTAGTGTGTGATACATCCCATTCAACCGGTAGTAAGTATGGTATAGGATCATGGCCTGATATGCGGCCATTTTCAATCAATGTCAAACATGCTTGACGAGGAACAACCGCACAGCTTACTTTCAGTCTGTGAATGCAGCAATATTTACTCCTTTCCGAATGTACAGTCGCCAACAGTCATCCTCGCATTACGCAGTGCTGCTCGTCCGCAGCACCGCACCGCACCACCTATGGTTAGGTATATGTGATGCGGCGCGGTAGACGGGCGGTGCTCGGTGCACCACAGAGCAAAAAAGTGCATTCTACCTGGGGGCATGTGTGGACTTTGGGGGGGGGGGGGAATGACGTCACTTCCCGCAATGCTTCTACATACCCGAGGTGGATCAGCACGTGTCCGAGGTGGCGAACTGAGACCGACGTCACTGCCTCGCAAGGCGCGCACATTCCCGCCGTGGATCAGCACATGTCCACGGTGGGCCCGCAATGTCAGAGCTTTCTGAGGTGGACCCGCACATGCCGCTCGGTGGATACGCAGTAGAGCTGATTGGAACATCATCATCAGTGCCAGCAAAACATTCCCAGAATCGACATATATAGCTAGCTGAGTGGGTGGGACAGCGTACTTGGAAACACTAGTTTGAGATGGGAGATATGTCCAAATCCAGGACTGGAATTCATGGAATAATAATCAAGCAACAACCTTGGTTAGCGTGATTGGTTGTTGTGTAGATTACGTAATGCTAGGAGACGCAGGAAGTGAAAATTGGTTTGCTATTCTGGTTTATTCCGGTTGTGCATTCATGAACCCTAGCCCAGTGGTGTACAAACGCTTGTAGGATGAAGCGTAAGTGCTATTATGGACCTACCCTCCTGTGTTCCCATCAGGCACTCTACCACAGGGCTATTCTTCAGAGGAAATAATTAGCCCCCATTTGCCCATCCCTCTTTACGTCAGGTACTGCAACACATGATCGTTTTTCGAAGAAATTAAGCAGTTCTTGAAAAAACATGTTCCCGCGGTAGGTCCGCACATGCTCGTGGTGGATCTACACTATACCCGCGGTGGATCCGCACATGCCCGCCGTGGCAAGCCGATTCCCCAGACCGGGCGTATCGCGGGTCCACAGCGGGCGGAAATTCCAGAGTCGCTACGCAAACCACCCTAGTCAAAGGAATACAAAGGGCGACCCAAGTCAATTTACCGGATGGCCCGATGATAGCGCAAGGAGTCATCCGCTTGAATCCCTACGAGTAGCAGGTGCTTCTGCCTGAGTGAGCGAACTTTTGCTTTCTGAGGGAAGCATAGCCCTAAGATGGAACGTCAAACTGGAATCGGAATACAGCGAAGATGCAACGTCAGCTATTCTACCGAATCATACAAGACCTGCACGAGCGCTGTTTCCGTGTCTCCCATTCTGCTAAGCTGGATCCCTACGGAGCGGATCATTGCTGTCGGGCTACGCTTTTAAGGCAGGACTCACGGAAATCTCCGTTTCCTCGATTTCGCAACTTTCCAGGGTTTCAACGGACTGATATAAAGAGCATGAAACACGCGAGAAATCAAGATGTTGTCCTCCGTACAGTTCACTACGCCAATGTTCACGGGTTGGGCCGTGCGAACGTCGGGAGGGTTTTTTACGGGGGCAGAAACACGAGCACGCCCACTCAGACATCACCGTCCACGGCAATATCTTTTCAGGTCTCAGGTAGGGGGCATTTCCTGGTGTTGTAATTACTGTTGTGACTCTCTGAGGTCAGGTGAGCGACTCACTTCAAAAGTGAGAATTTCCGTGAATGTTGCCTTTAAGGATAAGTACCCCATGTAAAACTTCTGCACCGGAGAGTGATCAGGTCAAACTTTAGCATCGCTCTGTTGGCCATCAAGCTTCATTACATTACGCTTCATTTTCTAATGAAATGGTCAATGAATTACATTTCCCAACAAGAGAAAAAATACCGAATATGTATAATCATCGTTCTTAATCTTCATGTCAATTTTAATGAAACAGTTCCTGATGACCTAGTGCTTAAAATAGAAATTTTCAGCTCTTTTTGCAATCTCGTTTTATATGCGCTAGCACTACTGCAGCGTCCCTTCTTTATGTTTATATGAACTTTTTTGACTCACCACGATACGTAGTTATTGGTGCGAATGTGGTTTGGCAGATAAGCCATGGTAAGGTTATACTAGGACTAAGGCCAAATGCGTGAAAAGCTATTCATGGACGTTTTACAGGTGTCCACGGCGTAGTGTATATTTCGATGAATAGTGCAACTCGTAAAGAAATCATTGCGTTGATCTACAGAGGAAACTACAGTTTATCATCAGTTGAAAAGCTCAATGTAAGTCTACAAGTATCACTTTTGTTCAATTTTCGAAGTGGGTTGATAATATGTGTTTATAATATGTACGAGGAGCTCACCCCCGAATGAGTGGGATTTTAGTCTGTAAATATTTTGATATCTCAGTGTTTTGCGGAATTCATACTTTTGAAATAACTGCAAGAAATCGAAGGCGTTATATCACGACTACAGGGGGAGTCGATCAAGAATTGCAACCTGAAGCGCAGCACCATCTATGCAGTGTGGGCATGGCAACACCCAACATCCAAAGCACCCAGCCGCACTGCGTAGGTGTGCGCTCCAGGCCGCAGAGAGGTGCAATCGTGATTGGTGTTCCCTGCACATTCTCAAGAAGTTATAGCATAGGAATGAGAAAGCAATTATGTACGAGTATCCACTTATCTTGGAAGGATAAAGGTAAGTTCCATGGAAAAATTAAACAATTTGTCCATACTAATGAGCGAATATCGGTAGAAAAGAAAAAATAAAGATAATGATGGTTATGCATCATTATCTCATCAATGATGAAGAAGGAATTCAAACGAGAATGTCAAGGACATCCTCCTTCCAAATTATTAGCAAGACTGATATTTTGCACTGACGGTTGTAGAGATTTGTATTCTTATTTAGGCAACAGAAAACCACACTTGCAGTACGGATGCGAATAAGACAAAGGTGTTTGTCTCAACCAGCTCCAGCGTGAGAAAGTCTGAAAGTTAGCAGATCACTTATACGTTATTTCTTCATTTGCTTACAAATTGTCTTTTTTCGTTAAAAATAAATGTACATGCTTTCATAGTTTGTAGAGTCACCGTATTGTTCCCGGAATGAGAAACTCTTATGAATTATGCTACTTGGAGCGTACATACAATGAGGGTCACCAGAAGTGCGTTTTTAGCGGATTCAGCAAGCACATGGCGTAGCTGCGCCGCTCGCGCTCTAATCATCGCCATGGTTGCAGAACATCGATTGTTCTTGATTGTTAACTGGTTTTTTTGATAAAAGATACCAAATTGGATGAAGAACTTTCAAGAATACACAGATTTGGCTTTTACGTCGGCAATTTAAGTGCGATCGGCGTTGCCACGTGGTAAATCCTCGATTCCACGGAAAACGCATTTCCGCATCGTTGCTCGCTCTCTGCAGAAGATCGAGGTACGGTGTTGTTTTCAACCATGTTTATGCCAGTGTATGCAAGAGTGACGATATAAAAGCTGTTTTTTTCCTCACTGCATAATGCTTTGATGCAGAGCTTCATTCTGGAGAGAGGCTTCTGCCAGTACAATAAAAAAAAGAAAAGTTTGTACATATCTCAGGTAAGAATGGGTAAAAAAAAGGATGTCCATGGAACAACATGCCAATAAGCTCTTAAGTGGCAAAGCTGGCAAACTTGCTTGATATCGTCGCCATCTCGGAAAATTAGTAGCCGATGGTCGGTGATGTGACCAGAAACTTGTTATTCGGAAGCTGCTGAAACAACCGCACAGGCTCAATGCGATCGCATACCACTCATTTTGTTGAGTTCCAACTTGATCCTACTTAGGTTCATTGGGGAGCTCCTTAACATATGGAGAACCGAAAGAACTTATCCCTTAATTTTTTCCGTCTATGGATGGCAATGCAGCAGGAACACAACGCGAGCAGCGCAGTAAGCTGAGTTCAAACGCTGAGAGGACATCTACCCTTCTTCGCCCTCCCTCCTCTTGCTGCCAACCCCGCCCACCGCGAAAAAATAGCAAAAAATGAATAAAACTCA
>KN731543.1:0-10606 GCA_000816745.1 Ancylostoma duodenale | reverse complement strand
TACATCAGCTTCCTTACTACTCCCTGCTTACACCCTATCATTTTGGAAATTGTACACCTGCTCGACGGTGAATAGTTTTTCATCCGTGAAAACCGACCTCATGTGGGCGTCACCGACGGCCCTCTCAAGTAGCGCTCGGCATTTTTTCACTCTAACAGTCCTTGATTTTCACTGGAACCATGCAAGTTTTCCAGCTTGTAAGCTCGCATCCCAAGCTTCTCCTTAACAACTCTGAGGAGGCTTCGCCGCGAGATGCCCAGCTCAGCTGCCATCTTTTTCATGCTGCGGCATGGATTTGTCTCCAAACGTTTCTTCACAATTTTTCTCACGCGGCAAGTTGTCACCGTGACAGGACGGCCGGTTCTAGGAATATCATCAGTTGTACTTCGTTTCAGTCTCCGGTACACCGACTTCCTATTCACGTTGAGCCGAAGATATATTTCTGAAGGTGTCAGTCGTTTTCCATGCATCTCCAAAATTGCGGAACGGTGTGATGACGGCTTTGTCATTTCTTGTAAAATAAGACAAACCAAGATCATGTGTGGCAGATATGTGCAAAATGATGTGCCAAACATAACAGTAACAAAAACAGATTTGACTCGATGAGGTAGAGCGAATTTCACTCTCGCGCAATGATGGGACAGTAATTATGCGCCACCCTGTATGTTTATTCATTATCTATATATTTCATTGGGTTAGAAACGTTTGCAAAATGTTTCAAAGAACGACATTATTTTGGTTTCCGTCACTAACAGTAGACTGCTGATTTCCTTCGACTATTGATAGTAAATCCACCGAAGCACGCTGACTAAACTGCTCATAAAAGCATTGACATCGCAACTGACTCTTCTGACTTACATTTTTTTTCTTTCTTCTTTTTCCCTTGCTGATGAGTGCAGAAAAGGCATATTCAGATGTTTAGAATCCGTATAAGGGTAATGCACGAAACGGAGTCTAATCATATATGATGAAAAGAAAACCTCAGAAATCCGTGAATACTACAGTAACGCAAAAACTTTTTTTTTCTATTACATGCCACCCATTTGCCTTTGTCTTACGATCCACTATGAAGTATTGTCCAGATTCATTCGCATTCACTGCAACAGATGCAGTGTCTGAATGAGAACGAAAGGCTTCTACGAGATGGAAAAATTGTTCTAACAATAGGTCAGTTGAGCTAATATCACCACATTTGAATGGAATTTTTTAGATTTCGACCATGGACATGATCTAGGATTCTCGGTGAGTCTTCTCCTATCTGAAGAATTGAACGCACTTCCTTCTCTCATCTATTCATCTCTATTTTACATCCTTCTTGATAGCCATGAACATATTCCGCAAATTTCAGCATCACTTCCCTTTCCACTCATGGTAGGGCGGTAAGATTAAGCTTTCTTTTTGCAGTATAAGGGAAGAGATCATACTCAAAATCGTACTTTCAGGATTCGATGATTTCCCCTGAAAGCATCGCAAAGCGGCAAGGAAAGCCGTCCACAAACATAAAGGAGCACATAAGAAGAACTGAGAGCTTGCTAGATGTTAGCGGCATGAAGTTGGTGTTATCTGCTTGAGATGTAGTGTGAAGAATAAAGCTCTCAAAAATTTTGAATCATCGAACAGGACTCTGTTAATGCATTGAATGACGCAGGTTTACTGGGTTTGCAGGGGAAGACAGCATAATTTTCCGGTTCATAACTTCACTTTATCAGCTTCCTTGTCCGCTTCATCTGATGCAGTCATCATATCAGTTAGCTCCAATCAATCGGTTGTTCCGGAAAACAGATGAAACATCCTTGAACCGTTGGTGGCGGTATTTTTCCTTTATCTCCCAATGTCAGATCATTGCCTAAGAATGCTCACACTTTAATTCATTCAATAGTAATTTTTTACTACGAAATTGTTACTTTCTGTGAAACATTGATGAAGCCCAATGTTGAAGTGAGTGTTCTTTTAGGTGAAGTCTGTTCGTCCTACGAAGTTTTCAGATCTGATCATAGAAAAGGGGGAGGTGGTGTTGCTGCACTGATAAAAAGGACTCTTTTGCCCAATTCAATTTCTCTAGAAACGTTTAGTGACGGACACGGAACTATCTCATGTGATCTACAAGCATTCAAAGGCAGTGTCCAAATTTAGGACCATTTTGGAGTATTGGGAATCGGAAGATGCACGGGGTGACGCTGATTACAATGGTATAGGCATCTCAGCCCAAAAGCGCAGAAAACCCCCCTTTTGAACCATCTATTTTTGGAGGAAACGGGCACTCCGGCGCATCGCCATCTCGTACACGAAGTTGCGCTGCGATCGATCGATGCCCCCGCTGCAAATCCATGACAGGGTGAAGTTGCAGATGTGTGGTCGAATGCAAGGGCCGCATGCTGGGTTTTTAGGGTCTATCGAATGTCGAGCCACATATCACATAGGTGGTGCAACAAGTTCTCGTTTTCTGCGAAAGAATAACGATTAACCATCAGCGTATAGATCAATTTTACTAGACGCTGCGTTTAGGGCAATTTATACTAGATGCGTGCGACTGAAGCGCGTGCGTCTATATGATGAAGGATAGGGTCCAGTCGCATCGCAGTCGCAGCACAGACGCACGCGTTTACGACCTCGCGGCCTCTTTTCATTGAGGATGTGCATGCCGCGTTGACCGGTCTCCATGAAAAATCTCTCGTATGCGTACGACTGACGCGCGACTGACTCACGCAGCAAGTATAAATTGCCCTTTTGACGCGCATGGGTCTATATGATGAAGAATAGGGCGTCGCATAGCTGATGCAGCTCTGACGCACGCGTTTACGTCCTCGGGGCGGTCGCACCTTTTTTCATTGAGGATGTGCATGCCGCGTTGACCGGTCTTCATGGGAAATCCTTAGAGTATCCCCAGACTTCGCCGGCAATCGTGGCGATCGCAACGACAGCCGGCTGTCGTCGCGATCGCCACGACCGCCGGCGATCGCCACATGGATAAAGTGAATGAGGAGACCCCAGACGTAAGAGGGATGATAATAAAAGGGGCGTGGCAATCGATAGGCATCGTTTCCACTATCGCCACTACTCACATCGCCAGTTCATTCTGAGCACATCTTCGAGAGTACGGGCGACGAGCTCCGTTTGGCAGAGATCCATGGCGATGTAGCGTTTCAATCGATACATATCATTTCCACGATCCTTATCTCTTATATCGCCCGTTCATTTTTATTCATTGAACTGGCGAAGTCTGGGGATACTCTTAGGCCCATGAAGACCGGTCAACGCGGCATGCATCGGTCACCGGTCAACGCGGAAATCCTTGGCATACTTCACAGCGACACCGTCGCGGAGACGAAAATGAATGGGAATGAAGAGAACAAAATGTTACGAGTTCTCATATCTTATCACACAGTTTGCATGGAATACCGTGCTGGCATAAGGGCCACTGTGAGTAGACTTGTGCTGGTGAACGGTCGCAGCGACAGCATCGCTGTGAAGTATGCCTTATCCCTTAGCAAATCAATGTGTGCCTCCGAGTTATAAGGGCAATTTATACTGGATGCGTGCGACTGACGCCCGTGCATCTATATGATTACTCAGACAATTTCGGGGGCAAATACCGTTCCAACCGCCGGCGAAACCCCGACGAAACGTTTGAACGAGGACCAATCGCGGACAGACAGCGGGCGAAACCACGCATTTTGCGGGCCAAACGCGCTGTCGGGCGAATCGCGGGCTAAACGCAGAATAGTTCTGGCTGATGCACGACCGTCGGGGTTCGAGCCGCTATGTGAAAAGTCTCGGGCATCGGCCCGCTTTTCCTGGCCACTGGCCGCCGGCAAGTATCTCCAAAAAGGGACCTGAACGACAACATATTTCGGCTCAATGAAGAACTGGCCCGGCCGGAATGGTTGATTGGTGATAATAGAGACGTGATAAAGGATGAAGGCAACACCGGAATGAAAGAGATCAGCAGCGTGGATGGCCTAGTAGTAAAGCAGCGGGTTCTCAATCATTCATAAGCAATCATCAGGTAGGTTCGAATCCGCTCAGTAGTAAAAGAAAGCCAGCATTACGAAAACATGCATGGACCTTGCAAACAGCCATCTTTTCGTATTTCTGATGAGAGTTTGCATATTTGTGTTGATTTTATACTGTGAAGAATCACTTTGGATCTACAATGGCTTCGAACCGGGGGTTCTTCCATGCGCAAGCAGCGACCAACCTGTAAAAGGTTGTCACGGTGCAGGCGTCCAATTGACAGGTAGTTGTGGAGAATGCTGCCTTGTGCACTGGATTGGAAGCAATAGCACCTGATGGTTTGCTTGGCGGCCTGAACACGGCCACTTCTCGGGCGGAAACCCCCCAACGCTCGTTCCGACCCTCGCCCCCGGCTCGTTCGGAGCGGGATTTGCCCCTGAAATTGTCTGAGTAAGTATAGGACCCAGTCCCATCGCAGTCGCAGCTCAGACGCACGCGTTTACGCCCTCGCGGCGGCGACCCGCGTTCTTCTCATTGAGGATGTACATTCCCTATTGACCGGTGTTCATGCAGAATCTTTCGCAAATGGATGCGTGTGATTGACGCGAGACTGACGCACGCAGCTAGTATATATTGCCCTTTAGCTACATTTGTAGTAGGTCGGAGTCCGATCAGGTCGAATAACAAAAGATAAGTACTGATCTTTGTTATTCGAGGATCGTATCATTCGTTATCCGACAGGATCGGTCTCCGATGCACTATAAATGCAGCTATCGTATAAAGTGCCCTTATGACAACCGTCCTTTTTCACTACTCATGGACCGTGCTGTTCAACGACAATTGAAGAAAATGCGTTTAGAACACGTTTAAAGGACTTCATTGATAAATTTCACTGCAAACATTGTTATCTACGCCAGTAGAAGATTTCGCTGATCGAGTATCACTACTGTTCAGGCACACAAATTGGAGGTTTCCATTGACAATTGTTGGTGAGTAGACAGCGTTATCGAGTGCATTGACTCGTCTTCTGAAAATCCAGGAAATGCATGAAATTGAGAACAGCTCCGATTAACGAGGCACAAAATTCACCGTAGTTCATGTGCAGTGACAGGAGTTCCTACCGTACTTGGTGTGTTAGGAATGATTGATCCGAATTCCTGAAATATTAGGGGACATCAAAACACGAAGAAATTCCTAAATAGAGAAGATACTCACCTGAGAATTTCTGTTCTCATCAAGCAGAACGTAGCGTCGCAGATCCGTGTCCACATAGTGAGAAGGTATCTAACGTAAGGCGTACTATACACATGAGCCTTTTTTCTTGCATTTTGCCTTTTTTATTTTATTCATTGAGTAGTATGAGTTTGTTTTCAAGCACTTCACTTTTCGATTATCTACGAGGCGATCTCGTGGTGGGAGACACCTTTTCTTTTCAAACGAGCTCTTAATTACATATGATATTACTACTTATAATTACATATGGTCCAAGTTGAGGTGGAGCCTTCGTATTCTGCTCACGTGGTGTCGGCAGCAATCCACTATCTCTTGTTTGCTCTGAGAAAAATTTTTTGAAGTAATGAAGTGATGAGGGAGATCTAGTAGTATCGAGCTTATTAACGCAACATGTTCTGCTCACCTTGGCTGTCAAAGTTCATAACACCGTCGCTCTGCACGGGTTCGCAGGCAAAGAGGTTACGGCTCATCATGTTTGCTCAAGACACCAGTCTGCTGAAAAAATGTCGACCTCACCACAGAGCCTTTTTATAGTCCTTATCTCGTAAACAACTAACGCTACAAATTCGTTTCTATCAAAAGCACTTTTCCATTCTGACTGGTAACTGAAGTGTGCAAGTGTGTACACGGGAACGAGAGGCTCTCTGCAGGTTCCGATTAGAATCTGTATCATGGCAGCCGGAACGGTGTGGAGGCACCTGAATCAATAGGCACAGCTGATTTTGGAAAGTCTTTGCTTACCATAGTGCCATCCTTGCAAACAACTTGAGCCCCATACGCAATGGCTAGATCTGTCCGTCCCGGACTGCTGTGCAAAAATAGTAAAGAACCCGAGAAGCCTACGAGGTCGCGATCTCTTTGGGCGCCACCTAAGTTGCCACCTCAAGGTGGCAACGTAGGTGGCAGCAGGCCAGCGCGACGAGAGACTGTGTTGGAAGAGAGGTTTTCTCGTCGGCAGCTCGGACATGCCCCAGGGCATGTCCGAGGTCCTGCCTTGCCGGGAACTTCTACCGTGGTTACGACCAATGTGGCGCCACTCACGCATTTTTTCCGGGCGAACGATCAATTTCTGTAACATTTTAGTTCGGAGTGTTTTCCTCGTGTTTTCAAACTGGTCTTGTTTTTTCTTTGTGATCTCTAGCTTTCAATTAAATGATGCTTCCTCTAAATGGTACAGTCCATTAGAATGAACGTGTTCGATCTCCATAAAATCCCTCACCACGCGTCCTGCCGGCGACCTTTCGTTTGGCCGATCAGCTGAGGCGGTCAAAATTTGGCAGCCGGATCGCGCACCAGATTGGTTTCAAGCGCTGTTTTCTCTAATTTTTGTTCTTTTTTTCAGAATGTTTTGACTAAAATTACATGCTTTCATCATTTCTTATATGTTGTTGCTGGCTAGCTCGTTCTATAACCGTGTGTTTTTAAAAATGGTTTCATTTTGACCACCACCAAACACCACTACACCATTAAATGAGCAAAGCAATAACTAAACACAAGAAATGGTGAGAGCAAACAATTATAATTGCAGCATTTCGAAAGAAAAATTTGACCGAGAAAAGATAAGAAAACAGCGTTGAAGTTTGACCTGGTGCGAAATCAGGTGGTCAAGCATCGATTGAGCTGATACCTGTAGGTCGCGCGGTGGAGCGTTTCGCACAAATCGACGAGATTCTAATGGATTGTATTATGAAAAGAAATTGAACGAAAACTGTTGTCAAAGGATTATATTACCAGATCACTTAGCACAAGGAAAACCCCCAAACTGCAGAAGCATCAAGCAGAAACAAGAAGGTGAACAACTAATAGTTGTGTGCTGCTCACAAATAAAGATTCCTGACTACAATAGGGCCTCCACTCAGTTTCACCTGTTCAGCCCTTACAACCTAAGCTGTTGCTGCAAGGCTGCCAATTCTCATTTCTCTCGTTGACATTTGTGTGACCATGGCCTAGTGGTTTAGGTTTATCGCGGCCATAATGGAGTAGGGTTCGATCCCCGCCAGTGCACAGAGTTTTGCAAGCACATATGAGCATCCTCATGCCCAGTTGGCACCCAGAGTTGTCACCTTGTAAGCAGGGCTGCCTGCATGGTGGCAACTTTGATGCCATCTTGCGGGGTAGATTTCTACGGATCCTGGTGGCGCACCGTTTCCCCTCACCATGATACACACCTATCCGCTACCTTGTTGGGTCGGGTAAGAACAGTTCGCAACTTTCATTCTTACCTTAATTAGCAACTTTCTCAGCCCACTCCACTCCGTAGCTTTTTGCGTGAATAACCGACAATCGCTGACATCTATACCAAAATGGGTCTCCTCAGGCAATAACACAGGACGACCCGACGGCGACTACCCAGTGACCCGACGCGTTATCCTCGGGTCGCCTTGTATTCGCCGTCGGGTCGCACTGTAAATGCTGTCGGCTCACCCGCACTTCAAAGTTAGTAATTGACAGCTCAGGCAACAACACCGTGCGCCCCGACGGCCAAATCGGCCCGTGCGGCCCACCCTAGCAAATTTGTGGGCGTGGCCTGTTACCGGGCGACCCGAGGGAATTACGTGAACCCTCGGACGACCCGAAGGTATGACACGAGGCACCGGGCAAGCCGAGGGCATGATAGGAACCCAGCGGGTGAGCCGAGGGAATAGTAAAAACTATCGGGCGACCCGGAGGCAAATCTTGCGGAATTCAAGACGTATAAGGAAAACATCTCCACTGGCGCATTAGGGAATAAGATTTTCATATCAGGGCAACACGAAATGTTTTGAATGAGTCTCCGACGAACAATATCAATGGTTGTTCATAGAATTTGAACAAGGACCATGCATATTATGATGAGAACTTGTGAAATCCCAAAAAAAAATCAACAAAGGATGGAATTCATCCCTGATGAAGGCGTGGGAGGGTTCACTGGTCCGGAACCGCTCTCTGCTCAGAAACTTGCTCTTCTTGATCTTGATTGTCTGCGCATCCGTACATTTCATTGACATTGCCCTTCTCATTTTTGATTGATCTTATGGCGTGGGATGGTCAGCAAATCCAGCCCACTGGTATTTCATACACATTGATTTGGCTAACGAGAAGATGGATTGGGCAAAAAATGTTCAGAATGTCGAGGAGGTGGATCAAATGCTCTAAAATTTCTTACTTTAGAGGGCCCCGCGCCCACATTAGATCGGGGTGGAACCGTAGTACCCTAATTCTCAGAATGGACCCTCTTATCCCGCAAGATGGACCTCCATATCCTCGGCGTTCCCCAGAGGAGTAATGACAAGAACGACATTGAAATCAAAATAGCGTGGTGTGTCGACACGAATGGCCAAGTGGATAAGAAAGCGGAATCCCAAGACAGAATTAAGTGTGAAGGCAGGTTCGAATTCTGAAGGTTGGAAAGGCTGCGATAAAGCATTGGGAGGTGGTTAAGAAGTTTGCGTTTTCCTCTTCGGACATTCTAATGTTGGAATCTTCTTGTTTCCAAGCTGTCATGAGCATATACGCGCAGGTAAGGTTGAATATTACTTAAACTGTCAATTACTAACTTTGGAGTGCGGGTGAGTCGACAGCATTTACAGTGCGACCCGACGGCGACTACAAGGCGACCCGAGGATAACGCTGGGTAATCGCCGTCGGGTCGTCCTGTGTTATTGCCTGAGTCATCGTCGATAAATAAAACAATTTCCAGTGGTACAATGATTTTGTTGCTTTGCACGGTCGTTTTAAAATGTTAGAACACAGGTTGTATTGCCTGCAACATGTGGATTGGAGGGAATGAACTGCCAGCAAAGGCAATGCCAACATGTCCTTGTGTGTGAAGAAATGGGTCCACGCAAAGGAGAGGGACATGAGAACCAAGCGGTTGAACAAGAGAAACGGCTCCAACGTGGATCTTTTGCCATGAATCGGATCAAGCGGTGAATAAAGCAAGGAAGGAAATCCGTTTTCCGTTGACCGAGGAGAGGAAAAAGTTTCTGATCCATTAAATTGTCTTTATTGATGGAGCACCTCTCGGACTCAGACAACCACGAGAGAATGTTTTGAATGTTTTGTAAAATAAAAGCAAAGTGCTTCTTTCGCTTAGAAGGAAAAGACACATGGTCGAAGTGGCCATTTGTGATGAGATGTGTACTACTACATGGAGTTTTTAACGCTGCTTCTTAAATCCGTAGTCGAAATTTTCTGTGTAGTGAGTAACATGTATTTATTTCTTCCCTTTCTTGCATCCTCAGTGAAATAAAGGAAACCATTTTCAATGAAGAGGCGGGATCGGATGGGAGCACAGGAGTTAAACCTAGTATAAAAATTGCCATACTTCAAACGCACGTACGGATATGTACATCCGAAAATCTCTGCACCTATAACATAACCACAGTGAATTCGCTGAATGCTTCCTCTTACTTTTATGTTTTTCCCACAGCTATTGGAACCTGTTGTGTGCAGAGCTCGCGCGCATTTAACATGAGGCAGAAAAACCGCAATTGCATGCAAAGTATACTTTTGACTCACTCATTTGGTGTTCATCAAAAATTCATGAAAGTCTCAAAAGCTCAGCGCGCGTTGTGCCCTAGGCTTTTCGTTCGAAAACACAATTACTGATTTGCTTTCAACGAAGCCTTTGTAGAAGATGGAGTTTTCAAAGTGTTTTCGAAGAAATGCTGTGGAAAAAAAACATTAATTGAAATGAATTTTACTGAATACTACTGAAACGTTTCACAGTTCTATTTTTAAGTACTTATGCATCCGCTTTTCCTCATAGCTTCTTATCCTTTTGGTGAGTGCAATGATTTTGGATTTGTTAGAACGCACTAATCTTTACTGCACGCCACATTATTTACCTTGTTTACTATTTGCTTTTCAGTTGATCTTCATGCCCTTGCATTTTCAAAGTAGTTAACCCATTGAAGACCGCGTGGCTCACCGGTGAGCCGCGCTTTTTTGGTCGCGTGGGACCGCGCGGCTCACCGGTGAGCCGCACCCTTATTATCGAGTGCTGGACCCTAGTTTCGAACTATTTTCTAGCGTTTTCATATGAAATGGGTACAATACTTCCTGAAAAGGTCTCAAACAACTGTGGTTCGAGAAAGAGTTTTCCTTCACTGGGACAAACATCATGAGGATGGGATTTCAAAATCGAGGATGATTGCTTTACATTTTTTGTGCAGTGGATTCAAATAATCTAAATAAAAGCCATATTTTCTACATAGAAACACGTTCGTTACATCATGCACTTCTTTATCCGTATGGCTAGAGCCATACGAACGTGGATACTCTTTGGACACTCCCTTATAGCATTCAAAACATCTTTTACAAACTTCTTTCGGGCTTAAGGAAATCCAGAAGCGTTTAGATTCTCTCCTTTTCTAGTCCGATGATAGCAGTGATCTTGTGGGACTAGATTTCATACTATTTTTGCAAAAAAGTCTGC
>KN731539.1:2602-14792 GCA_000816745.1 Ancylostoma duodenale | reverse complement strand
CGCCAGACTGGTATATATATATATATAGTAGACGGCATACCCGGCTTCGCTCGGGTGTTTTACTATCCCGGCTTTCTCACACTGATGAGGATATTTGCTATTGCCGATAAATTCATTGCAAATGCCCACAATTTTGGTTGTAAGCACATTAGCGAGGCTAAAGTAACCCTCCTTCACCGACCCGTAACCGAAAAGTAAATAAAGTTATTTCGATGACAAATTCATGGAAAAAAGTTTCTATATTCGAACTTAGGTGTTTAGCGTGTTCGACTGATCCAGTAGACACATTCCTACCGGCCCCTTTCTAGGAGAGGGAAAAGATCAGAGGAAATTACTGAATCGATATTTCCGTGCAAAATAATTGTCATATTCGTGTTCACTGCAATGGAAAATCCCAATAGACACGCCTTCACCGAAACATGCGCGAAAATAGCCAAAAATCGACAAAACCTATATAAATCGATATTTTGCAAAAAGGTCATCATATTCGTGTTCAGCGTTCTCGAAAACAACAGTACACGTGTCCTCGCTCACCCCCGAGCGGAAATGGGAAGAAACCGATAAAATCAATAAATCGATAATATCTTGCAAAACGGTTATCGTATTCGTGTTCAGCGCATTGAAGAAACCCAGTGGACATGCCGTCATCGACCTCTGGGCAAAATTACCGAAAAATTGATAAAATCGATAAATCGATATCCTCGTGCAAAACGGTTATCGTATTCGTGTTCAGCGCATTGAAGAACCCCAGTGGACATGCCTCTGGGCAAAATTACCGAAAAATCAATAAAATCGATAAATCGAGATCGTCGTGCAACACGTTTATCATATTCGTGTTCAGCGTATTGAAGAACCCCAGTGGAGATGCCCCCATCGACCTCTGGGCAAAATTAGCGAAAAATCAATAAAATCGATATAATCGATAAATCAACCGATAATGCCAGGCGCAAAGTAGCCTAAAACCTCCGCCGGCTCTTGATGGGTATGTGTGCAAAATTTGGTCCGGATCGGTTAATGCCCCGCGATTTCTATAAGTAACATACAAACGTACAAACACACAAACACACACACAAACACACACACGCACAAACTTTCACTTTTATATATACAGATATATATATATATATGAACTGCCAATTAAGAAGAAGAAAAATCACCTGCTGTGGGTGACAACAACAGTACTTTTATCACAATATTTCCACTGTGAAACGTTAGCTATCCCCTTATGGTTACGTTCATGAGAATAGGTATCAGAATTGTGCGTCCTCTGATCCTGTGTCGTTCTGTTTTCGTTCCTTCATGTTTTCGTTGTGGTTTCGTCCAGCATAATGACGACATGAATGAATTAATTTTCCTGATGGGAAGCTTTCTTTCTCTTTTATTGATCCACTGAATTTTGAAATCTATCGAATTTTTGTAGTTGTGGGAACAATCTCATGTGTACATCCATCAATCACGAGCTTCATCCGAAATTCGACATTCAGCTGGCGCTCTAGTCCACGTCGAGTATAGCAACCAGAGCCGCCTACGCTAGGGACGGCGACAGCCAACATCGGCGACCTACGTGATCGATCGGCACCGATGTCACAGTCGCCAACTTTAGCAACGGCTGGTCGCCAAGGTTGGCGATCGCCGATCGCCAATGGCGATCACCGATCGCCAACATCGGTGGCCGAGGCGACGCCCTGCCCACAATCAGCAAGCTTTGACGGCGACGCAGGGTGCTACAATTCAAGTGAATTGCAGCACTGTCCTAATGGGCATCATTCCCAGGACGGTGTGAAGTAGATTTTGGAGAGAAACTATGAAAAATTGCTCAAACTCTACTTGAACTCCCTATATGGACAGCTGAGGTCGAGCAAGATCAAATGACCACAAAACATCCCAGCTAATATGTCTCTTTCTTGGAGCGTTCTATTTGCCTGGGAGCTGACAGTGTAATACTCGTCGTCTATCATCCTATCATCTTCTAAGAAGTTCCGCGGAACTCCCGAATGACGTCAAGATATCGCGGAAGTTCCGCGACAAGTTCTTCTTGCTCCGCTCAGGAGTTCAAGGGTATTTCGCGGAATATTCATAAAAATCGATCCATTACTTCGTATTCCCACGTAGTTCTGGAAATTGGGTCTTCACAGAAAATCAGGCTCTGCCTGAGTTCCGTAAATCGGCTAGCTCTGTGGAAGTTCCGGTGATTTGTCAGAGTGCTTTTCGAATGTTAACGGCGACATCTCAGCAATCCATCAGTGTTGCAATCCATTTTTTGTAGCACAGGAGTAAATATTCGTGGCAAATGCACTTCTGTATTGTCATTCTCAAAGTTCATGAAGCGGAGCATTAGATACATTAATATTCAATGAGTCATTGTGGAGTATAAAGGTATGCACACAATAGTCCTAGTAAACACTGTGGATATGTGGACAACCACTTCGCACGTGATAAAGCATTAAACACCAGGGGGCACGAAAGTGCACTGACTGATCAGAAATATTTCATGCACAAAAGAGATTTTAGAAATGCACTTCTAGTATGCCAACCGTATATAAACTGTCGGAAAATTTATACAGCATCCAGAACATGGCTTCAGTCACTAATGTTTATGTTGTGAGTTGATGGTTCCCTTTATATTATTACCCGAAATTGCTCACGGCAATCCTGATTATTTCTTAGGTACTGTTAGCTCTTTTCGGTGCGGTGCAAGGACAGGTATCAGGAAACTCCACTGGGCAACAACCACCGCCTGTTGGTCCAAACGTCACTGGGAATAGCACTGGAAATGGGACCGGGCAACAACCGCCCGCTGACGCGAATATGACTACGACTTTGCCACCGAGTCATGCGATAAATGCGACTACGGCTGCAACTACGGCACAGCCAACCAGACCGCCATGGCCAAATGAATAATTGCTACTTCTCATATAAGGCTGTGTCATATGTTAGAGTTTCTAAACAGGATTTTAAGAACCAAACTGTTGAAATCCGGCTCTCGACAAGGGGATGAGGAGAGTCTTCCTAGATATGCACAACGATTTCAGGTGAGTATTGATTAAGGATGTGTTTGTAGCACCTCTGTTTAATTCACAGCCACTCAGGGGTAGAGTAGCAAGAGGACAAACGGAAGTTAGTGCGGGATGGGGAATTGCTCCACCAGCTGCTCTTATGTATCGTATGGTGAGAATCATTTCATTATTTCTTGTGGAAAATTCGATTCACCCAGAAATGCAATTATTCAGAAATACGATTGCAATGCGGAGTCCTATGCGCAGCAGTCAGTAGCCAGTTGCAGAAGAACTGAGCTGCTTGCTTATGCTACAGGAGGGCACAAACAGAACCTCTACGTTCTGAACCTTGCACAAGCCAATTCTAAAGCAGTCATTCATTACGTAAGACTACATCGTGGAAGCGTTTTTGTATATCGGAGTGAAGCCTTTTTAAGGCGCTCTCACAATGGTGGAGCCAGTTGGCAAGATTTGGAATGCGGTCTAACATGATGTTCTATCAAAGCGAGTACAATCGTGGGGCTCGGAATGTATTGAGTTGGGCTAAGGTAAACTTTGATACGAGTTCTTTTTTAATTCAAGCATAAATATTCCAATTTAGATGGCTTGGTGGAACAATAGAAAAGTTGGATGCAGCTTGAAACACTGTGGATCATTTTATGTAGTCTCTTGCATGTACAGTCCTGGGTGAGAATGAAATAGAGGGAAACAAAACTTTCTGAACGATGATGACTAATGACATTTCAGAGGTCTCAACGTCAATCAGTATGTCTATCGTGTCGGAGCAGTATGTTCCGATTGCCCACATGGTCAGTGTGATGGACAGGCTTTGTGCCGATGGTGATGAAAGCAGAGTTATTGCAAAGTTCTTCACTAACTGCAATAATTTTTTATTGAAAGGAAATGAATTATCTGAGAAAAGCGGTGAAAGCACATCAGAACCTTGGGTTTAGTTCTATATTTTGGATTTGGATCTGTGGCTAACTTTCGTTTCGTGCATTGTTCTCATAGGATACCGAAGCTAAGTTATAATTTTCCTCGTGCACTCATCAGTATGGTAAGGGGAACTTTTAGTCTGTGCAATGTGAATTTTTCACAAATATGCACGTATATATATTCACAAGTACCTACATATACACAAGCAACAGTGGGACGCAAACTGGGCGCGATGGAGTACGTGGAAAGGAGGGGTCTCCGCCGCTTCGCGAATCTGGAAGGAAAATAAAAGTAATAAAAATATTGATCTAAGGAGGCGTGTCCCTTCCATACCCGCCCCCCCCCCCCCCGCCTCGCGTCAGCCACTGGCATGCATGTAGTATCTTGGTGCAGAGGCGTGTTTTTCTGCTATCTTTCTTCGCCAACTTTAATTGAATGTGACCTCGGCGGACAATTCAGTCACTTTTGATTAGCAGGAACAATTACTTATCTATTCAAAAACGGAAAGAATTGGCTCTGTCTCGGGCTCGTGCGCCACGTTACCTCTGAGCTCAGTAAACTCAGAAAAAGGAACCCCGAGCCAGAGCGCCGCTCCGCAGTGATCAAGTGTCCAATTTACTGCGCGAAGAATTCGGAAAACTGAGGAGCGAAGAACAAGGAAAACTCAGTTTCGGTTGTCAAATTTCGCAATTTTTTTTATTTCGACATAAAAGACTCCAGAGCTGCGCAAAGCGACAGAAATGCAGCAGCTTTTTCTGGAAAATATTGGCTCAGGCAACAAGTTCGTGCGGTTTTTTTCAACTCAATTTTTACGAGGATTTGAACGTATTCCGATAGCCTATCGTAGGTCAACTTGCAGCTCTTGTTTTGCTCTTTACAAATATTATAACCAACATCCAAACTTCCCGCAACTTCTCATTTTCTGTCGTATGAAATGTGACCCTTAAATTCGACAAGAGCGTAGATCTCCGACACCTCCAACTGTTCCACAACAATAGTGGAACAAGTGTAGCGCAAGCTGCTAGGGATGTCAACATCGTCTAAATGGAGACCATTACTGTTGAAAGCACAGCGCAGAAGTGTATGGCTGCTTTAGGGAGGTCGATTTTGGGCTGGAGGATGCATTTTGCTATGAACGCACAGTTCCTAGGGTTACGAGACGATTTTTCGCAAGGACTTGCTGAAGAAGTACTGCGGATATTAACTTCCAGAAAAACTCAAGTTCAACTGGTCCACTTTGTGGAAATACACTGAATATTCTGAAAATCCGCACGAACTTATTGCCAAACCTAATATCATGGCTATTTCAACATTTGTCAGTAAAGTTATCAGAAACCAAGCCAGCTTTTGGAAGAAAGTTTTGGGCAAATTGGGGTGCAGGAAATGCGCTCTAGCGTTCTTCTGGCAGACCGTTCGCGACTTTCTTGAGCACATCACAGCAACAGTTGCTGGAGCACTTCTTCGAGAAAGAAGCTTGGAAAAAACCATCTGTTTAAAATCCTAGGATTAACAAATAAAATGTTTTGAAAATTACTCATCTGCGTTCCGCTAACAACAACGTCGCTGTCCTCAAGTTCAAATGTGGAGCATACAGTAACGTCCCTATCTAGTACAGAGAAGGCATTTTCAGATGTCTCAGACTGACTCGTGGTGTTGCAAAGATATCCTCAGAATTCAGAAAAAAAATCAGAGTGACACGCGGCGTATCGAATATCACTACAAACCTTGACTTTTGAAGGAATTTACAACGATACCGACCAAAATTTCGAAATTTTCATTGTTGGTGTTTCATTTAGTTGGGAGATGTAAAACCGCAACGGAGCACTGCTGCAGGTGATATGTAGTAGAAATCAAGAGAACTTTTACTGTGTCACCCGAGTAAATCCTCGCGACAATCGATTGCGGCAGCGGACGTGGATAAGCGAAACAAAACTGTGACTGTCAATCGATTCATCGACTTCCCTGCATTTCCTATCTGGGATCAGGAGTCGCACTTGCGCGCGACCAATATCCCAGACTTTGCGCTATCAGGTAACAGCTTGCCTCCGTCAGTGAATCTTTGCGTGGCAGGGAAAAATTCTTAAAACTGTGACGATACCAAAGTTTGGCTGAGCCGCTAATCCAGGTCAAGCCAATGCAATATTACGTCGAAGACTCTCCGTGCGGAAGATGTCGAAGTCTGGGTGAAACTTGGAGCTTGCGTTGCAACTTCGCTTTTAGAAGATATTTCGTTCAACGCAAAAAGCGCATTCACAATTTGCCATGCTGATAGGTAAGAATAAAAAAGTAGAGGATCGTTAAAGCTTTTTGAGCTTTCTTGAGCTTTTTGTCTTCTAGGCTGGTACTCACCAGAGATTGAAAGCACAAAACATTGGAGAAAAGTGGGCAGCTCCAAGGGCACTCTATGGCAACTGTCTAGGAGTTTCAAGAAACCAATAAATTATCGACTAGAAATTTTCTTTCAACAATAATACATGTCCTCCACATTCTTGAGCACCCTTATCCCCCATAAACTGCAAACTTTTCAAGAATGGCCTTCGAATGGGAATTTGCCTCTATTGCAGTAAACATTACTCCAAAGCATAGCCCATGTTTAAGTATTCCTTATTATAATGGGGATTCAACTTGAAAATTTTTCTTCTCGAATTTGTTTGGAATCTCTTCGACTAAGTTCTCGAATTTAAGCCCACCATTTGCATTGGTTCTGCGATGGGCCATGAACGCGTTGGTGCTAGATGTGGGCCAGACACTCTTGCTTCGTCGAGTCCACTAACAATCAAATCAGCTGAACCAGAATCATGGGGCTGGTAAAATTGTTCCAGCATGGAAGCGTTAATGAATAGGAGGAACTAAAAATGGTATGACATATGAATTTCCTCTTTCAACGGAAAACTATTCATTATTATTTATTATGGCTGCATATGTTTCTATTCTAGTTCTTCTTATGTTTTTGAAATGTGGATCCTGTACAACAGTGGCGGTCGAGACAGGGAGATTCGCCAAAGAGAGGATCGGACGGTGGACCTTTCAAATAGAAGTTATTAAAAGTACGTACTTATTAAATTCGAGTAAGTAAAAATAAATATTCAAAAACAGTGCCGTCTCCTCTGAAGGGAGCCGAGGATGCCATGGTCACTTCCTATCTGGACTATCAATCAACCACACTTGGTGATACCCATAAGCGTATATATGTGATCAACTGGAGAGCATTCACTTCACATGAGAAGCCTCGGCTTGATACCTTTTTCAAAGGCGTTCATTAGCTCAGGCGTGATATGCAGTCCTGGTTCCATTATAGGCAACCGCGAAATGAATCTCAGCACGACTTCGAAGCGATTTCTTTGATAAGTAAATAAATGGAGAGTGACTAAGAACGTGAAGAGAATAGAATCAGTTTGGAAAATTTAAGCGGTGCTCCAAATGAAGTGTTTGCCTACCACTCAACATTTCTCCTGGGAGTTCCTCTTGTTTTTTGCCTAAACGTGTCAATAACTGAGGTTCCATCAGGAATCAGATTGAAGAATAATTGTCCTACAGACGCTGCGAACACATGGAGCGTGGATCTATTAAACAAAGCGCCGTAAGGGGGCTAGAGTGGCTAGAGATGCGGGGCGGCACTCATAGACACCGCAATTTTGAGGCTCAGACTGTGGGGCGAAATGGCCGATTTCTATGGACACACACGTTCGTTTCGGGACCCGCTATTACGTCACTGCTGGCTCTCCCGCATGCACGGGGTAGTGATTTCATCATCTTCGCTGGCGGTCTCGCAGCATAGGAGTGAGGGAGTGTTTACAAGCTTTCAGGTTGCACAATGTACGCAGCAGGAAAACCCCCCTTCCACTGTTGCGACGCCACAGGCACCTCAAGTGAAGAGATGGGCTTGTTTTATAAAAGCTGCAGCGTGTTGAAAGCTTGATGGGGCTGGACCTACGCGGTCGCATCATCTGGTGAATGCTACTGTCGCATCCGCTGCTGAGTTCTTGCAGTGTTTGGGCAGTCAGGACATGCGCGCGTTTTGAGAAAACTTCTGCACTAACACACAGAGTAAAAGCTTCAATATATCAAGACATGACATTGTGTAACCAATCAAGAAATAGTTAATCAAAATCAACAAACACTTAGCCCAAATTTCTGAATAACTCCCAAGCCTTTACCATTACTCTCGAGATTTACAAAGGGCGCGGGTGCTCTGAGAGAAGAGGTGTGCCGTGGCTCAAAAGTGGTGAAAACGCCAGGATACGGCTTCGCCGACGGAGACGAGGTCCGGTTTGGCCTAATTGTGAGGAAAAACACCAGAATAAGGGTTGACAATTGACCTGGCTGAAGAGCCCATTGTTCCCCAATAGTGTGGAGCACACCAGCATACAGGTCCGCCATTATAGAATCGGTTCGCTCTGCTTCAATAACCTGGAGAACGCTAGGATATGGGTCCGCCAATGGAGTAAGGGTACGATTTGGACTAATAGTGAGGAAAACACCACAATGCTGGTCCACCGATGGAGAATGGGCCCACCGTGGCCCAGTGGTGCGGGGAACGCTTGGATACGGGTCCTCCGATGGAGAAAGGGCCCGCCGTGGTACACTGGTGTGAGGGACGCCAGGATACGGGTCCAGCGATGGAGAAAGGGGACGGCCGTGGCCCAATGGTGTGGATAGCACCAGGAAAAGGGTCCGCCAATATAGTATTGGTCCGTTGTTACTCAATAAAGTGGAGAATACCAGGACACGGTTCAGCCGACGGTGAACAGGTTCATTGTGGCCTAACAGTGAATATGACGCCAGAATGCGGGTCCACCGATGGAAGAAAGCCCGCTGCGGCCCAGTAGTGTAGAAAACACCAGGGCTGGGATTCATGACATGCTAACCATGCTAACCGTGGCTAGCTAGCGTGGTTAGCGTAACTTTTTTGATTCACGATGCCGGCTAGCCCTAACTGTGGTTTGGCTAGCCAAGCCAAACTCGTGGTTTGCGCCGCAGACGTCTCCTAAATATGGTACGTAGGTGCAAAAAAGTTCTGCAATAGTACTCGAAAATTATGGAAGCCTTTGCTATGTATTTAAATTTGCCTGATTTTCAGATACATTTGCATCAGAGTATGACCTTTTCCATGCCAAATAAATGGGAAACTACAACATGCATATAGTAGTCGATTGATTTGGATTTAAAGCAGTAGTTTTAGGGATTTATTGAGTGCGATCGATAATGGCCTCCAGAAATAGGATCAGGAGAGTTTCTAAAGTGTTTTTTATGAGTTTTCTTTTCTTCCATTGGAGGAATTCTTTACATATGTTTGCATTCCCCCTTCTGATGCCCGATCGTTGTTTTTCATAATTTTTGCCGCGATTTTCTTCTTCTGAAACAAATTTTTAACAAGCGATTCCCGTTCGTCTTACCTTTTTTTGTTGTTGCCACTCGTTTTTGGGCCCACTTCGGTCATGATGCTGAACCACGAAACAGGCTTGCGGTTCTTTTCTTTTGCTTTTTTCTTCTTTCTGCAGGTTTCGGAGTGCACACGTCTCACAAGTCAACAACGGTAAGTTCAGAATTAAATGACTACTTGTCGAAAACTCACTTTTCCGACGTTGTGGTTTGTTTTCACTTGCTCGATCCTTACTCGCCTGCTCAACCACTCTGCGGGCAAATCTTTATCAGGTTTGCGCAAAACTATGGATTTCTCACATTATTCCGGCCTATGATAACATCTCTGGGGTGGTTCTTTTTTTGTTTTCTCTTCTTGCAGGCTTTGGCGACATGCGAGTTCAGTGAAATGGTGACAGATGTCATCATAGGTCAGAATAATGTGAAAAACGCATTATTTTGCAGAAAATTGGAAATGGTACTGCTTGCAGAGTGCAAGAGCAGTTGAGTGAAGACCGAAAGACAGTGGAGAGTAAGTTCAAACATTTGAAACGAACTATAAGAAAGTGTTTTTGACAAATAGTCATCTAATTTGAAAGTCACCGTTGTTGACAGATGGAGCAGGGCTCTCCGATACCTGCAAAAAGGAAAAATGGAAAAAAGCGAATCAAGAAGCGAAAGGCAACAAGAAAAAGACTCTAAACGACAGACAAAATAAAACCGCTCCCTAGAAACCAGCACTTCGCGGTTAAATGAATGATTTAAAACCAACAAAACAAGACTGAAAAAGAAAAATACGAGCATTTCAAGTCAATTCCCGTAGAAGTGAAGGAAAGTCATTAAAAAAACACCGCTAATGCTCACTTGATACCATATCACTCATATTGCCATGTGAAATACTCCAGAAGGTATTGATACCCTCTACCCTTGGTGCCAACCGAGCAGTCAGTAACGCTAAGACGCTTATAGTCATCCTCTAGAGGTCTATCCCATTCTAAGTACGGCTAAATACGAGCTTTAGCCTCTTTTCGGTATACTGTAGCTCGCTGCTTACGCAGGAGCACACAACACGGCATGGGCTAGCCGACCGCACGCCTAAAAGTGTCGTGAATCACTACGCAGCCTAACCCATGGCTAGGCTAGCCGCGTGGTTGGCTAGCCCAAACCGCGGCTATGGTTTGTGCACGCGGTCATGAATTCCAGCCCAGGGCACGATTTCGCTTTGGTCCAATAGTGTGGGAAACGGCATACAGTTCCGCCGATGGAGAACGCGTCTGCGTTGCAACAGTAGTGAGACAAACGCACGAATACGCCCTACGATGGAGAACGGACTTCTCATACTCATACTCAACTCTTAAGAAGGACTTCATGTTTGGGCTCATTTAAAGATTGGTTCTGCTTCTTTATCAATTTCTAGAGATTTGGCGAGAGCAAAGCTTTTGCACATGCCCCAAGTGGCTGCCTCACCCCACTTCTAGCGTCCCTAAGGGGCGCTAGTCCATCACAACATCTTGGAACGTTTTTTTCTCAAAAATCTTATTTTTCTTAAAGATCCTGAAAACGAACACGATCGTCTCCATGTCGTTACGACATCAAGCGAATTCCTCCTAAAGTTCTTCTTGCCAACGATCCTGGCATATGACAGGCACAAATTCGTTGTAAGCAGGTAATATACTGGATCTGAGCGACAATTATTCTCTGCGCCTTTTAGAACATCTTCTCTTCGCTCAATGAGGGATTTGCTTTCTGTACTAAAGTATAATGGCAGTTGATTAGAAGAAATTTCCGAGGTTCTATGAGAATGATCCATACGTCAGCTCTGTGAATGAGGTTTTCACTCGTGACAGCAAACTTTAGCAGGAAATTTATTTGGTATCAAAGGAAGTTTGGAACTCTAAAAAAATGAAAAACTCTAGCTGCATGTTACCTAGTGCCCGCGAGTACAGATTTTCATCCTACATGACGCTTTGACCTCTGGTTATGAGTTCCAGAAGTTTTCCACTCAGTTTGTTTCAGGTTGCACATCCATTCGAGGATTAGTACACTTCTCTGTGGGTCATAGGAGACTTCTTTTGATTTCTTGCTCAAATTAGGCGTTTGATGAACTCTGGCTACGGACTAGGAGTCAAAACGTGAATGCCAATTGATGAATGTACAGGTGTTTCAAACGTTTCCGACCTACAGACATAAATAGAACACACAAAATAGCTACTCCAGTGAAATTTTAAAACATAACTACAGTTCCCTCGAAGTTCGAAGCACTTTTTATCTTGCTATTTTATTTGATGTGACCAATCTTAGAAAGATTTTTGCCCCATGAGCGACTTCTTCGTTTTATTCCCCATTTTTCTTTGCCACCTATAACATTAGAAAGCAAAAATAATAACACGAAAGGTTTCACCGTACATTATGCTCCTAAAATTGCACAGAAATATGAAACAGGCAAATAGAGATAGGAAACCTCTTCATACCCCTGTATTCCCAAAGTTACCGGTTACAAGAGATACTTTCCCCTACCCTTATCAAAGTCTGCCGTGCTCCGCGAGTCTTCTCGTTGTCTGCGTCTCCGATGTCTAACGGTTCCCTGTACTGCCCCCATCCATCCTTTCCCTGCCTAAGTTCTGCAGCTGAGGAACGTATTCCAGGTACTCAAAAATCAATAACGGATGCATTGAGAAACCTATTAGTGTTTTTCCATTTAGTTTTTCTGCAAAGAAGTTGTGTTGACTCATCTACACACTGTAAATTATTGTGTTAGATGGTAAGAAGTTGGTTGTAGAAAAATAACACTTTTTTCTCACTAGAACCCTTTGCGGACCCAAGGCGGCAGCTTCTCGGCTTTGCCGTGCTTCGCGCGGATGACAGTTATTTTCAATTCGGGACGATGGAAAGCGGGG
>KN731537.1:0-12193 GCA_000816745.1 Ancylostoma duodenale | reverse complement strand
CTCTTTGTCCGAAAGAATATTTTTGTCTGTATTTTCTGGCATGTCATCCAAGATTGTTATCTGTATGCTTCTGTTGGAACATTTGTTTTCATTGAAATGATTGTATAGGTAGCTATTGACATCTTGGTTATTAATATGATATAGATGTTCTTTTATTCTCAATTTAATTTTTCTAGTGGTGAGACCAACGTATTGTAGACCACAATCGTTACAGGTAATACAGTATATAACATTAGCGCTACTACAATGACAGTTGGGGAGTGTTTGAGTATAAATTCTTAGTTTGGTGGAATAAGAATCTATATATGGATGCGTATTTGAAATTTTGCATATGGAGCAGTTTTCACTACATTTAGTATAACAATTAGTACTGCCAAAGTCCTGAAGTGTTACAACGCCATTAACCTTACTTTTTCCGAATGAATTAGACCTATAGTAACAACTAGTTGAAGAAAAAGAAAATGAAGGAAGAGAAACTGGAGAAGAATTGCGAGAACATGTGACATTTTTTACTGACCAAAGGATAAGACCGGTCCAAGCCCATTTTATAAACCCCATCAAAAGAGACCCTATTTTTTGAAAGCAAGAGGTATGGCCCTCTTATCTAGGAATGGAAAAGGAATGCGTGAAGGAATTAATTTTTAAAGAAAATATGCTTACCTAAGGTAGTAGGTCTAAGTGACTATGTATATCTCGGTAAGTAAGGTCAGACGTGTTAAGAATTTCCAATGACCGCAATTTGTTTACCCAGTTGGTATGAATGATACTGGCTTGTGATTACAAAATCGTATAAAAGGGGGAGGAGTGGGTATGATGCAGTTGCTATAAAAAGGTGAGAATTGGCTTGAAAAGTTTTATGTATCTAATAATTCTGTTAATAAGAAGGTATTGTTAGAGTGCACCTGAATAGCTGGATCGGGTGATTCATACTTGAATTTTCATAAGTAATTAAGGATGTTACAAAGCAAAGTAATAACATTTTGACGAAGTTGTTTTAAAAAGGAATAATTGAGAAATAAATTCTTATAGTCGACCGTCTATGCGACGGGAACGACCAGTTGGTCGGGGACAGACCCAGTTGGGTAAAGGCTAAAACTTTATTACTAATTAAATGAAGTTCCATAAGTAGTTTAGCCGACCGTCTATGCGACGGGAACGACCAGTTGGTCAAGAAGTCAAGAATAAGCCCAGTTGGGCAAAGAGGCTAAAATCCAATTATAAAATCAAGGAATATGTTATTAAAGCCCAGTTGGGCAAAGAGGCTAAAATCCAATTATAAAATCAAGGAATATGTTATTAAAAGTCAGGTATGTATTGAAAATTAGTCTAGTATATCGATGGAACCCTTTCGATACTGGTCAAGCAGTCATGAAGTTCTTCGATTTGTTTCCTGACACCAGGCCCAAACCATCTTCGTCTGTTGCGCTGAAGGCAAACCCTATTAAAGTGTGTATGGCTTGACCTTATGATCAGAGTCATACGTCCAGTGGGAAATTCTCAAGTGGGAGGTAGTCTGGGGTGAGGTAATTTGGGGTATGGGGGGCTCGTGTTTGCAATGTGTCGCACGGGGAAGGACAGGTGCAATAGGTTCTGCTAACGGGATGTTGTAAACGACGATCGCTCCGTAGAGTCACCGTTGTTCACCGTCGCTTTGCCATAACTTCTCCAAAACTGCTCCACTCAAAGCAATTTTGCCACTACATATTAGCTTCGACTTGAACTGTTCTTTCTAGCCGCCTATCTATTGCCAAGGGATGCTTTTGGTTTACAGGTTTCCTCCAAGTGATCGATATATAGATCGATGGCGCGTAGTGGACCGGATCTGCAGCAGCGAAAACACTCATGGTTAACTGGACCTCTAACTTAAATTCAATCATTTCCACGATTGCGCTATTCCAGCATAGATCTAGCAAACTTGACCAGGAAATAATTATACGTCCGAGTTAGATCCTTGTGTTCTTTGCGCACTAGAAGTGCTGCTGTAGGCCCACCATGTCCGATGTTCCTCTCGTTTAAAATATGATATACAATTCTGTTGTGACATGTGAAATACTGGATGTTCAGGGAGCTACAGATGCTATTGAGAACACCCATCACAAATCTGGTTGAGGTTGTTCTAGGCGCTCTCATTTCTCAACTATTGGGTTGATGAAAAAGATCTGCAACGAATTCTTCAGAAATGGTTTTCTTCATTCAAACAAAATCTCAATCAATGCTACATTTACCATTAATGTGCGGTAATTTTTTTCATCTTTTGTTGCGCAGCTTCTCTGTTCTTCCCTATCAAAACGCAGGAGGATGTGGATCGAAATCTTGGACACCTCATTTTCAAGTCCCTGTTGATTGCCGGGCCTCATTTTTCATAGATGGTCGCTCATGGTCAGAAAAAGGTGACAGCCCGACAGGGCCTGGTCTGGCGAATACAATAAGGGTGATAGAAATCTCGAACCAGGTTTAGTAATATCTTGTGGGAAATGAACATTTGCTCGTTTTGTACGTTTTTCGTGGATGGCACCTGCCAACTTCTAGGATTGGGTAGCGCAGAGCTCCATCATCATTATGGTTCCACTACATAGGAAATCTTGGTAAAGCATCCCTTGTGGTTCCACCGGCAACATGGAAGAACTTTTTTTGGGCGAGTCTGCTTTTGAATGTTTTGGAAGTCATTATGGACACGGAAAAGCACTGCTGGTCCCGATGATACCACTTCGATCGAACAGATTTCTCTTAAGGCACAGGAATTGCTCAAGCAGAATCGTATGGTCTAAGTGGCCATCACACTTCTCATAGCTACCAGCTAAGATAGGAGATCCTGCTAGAATAATCCAATCGCAAGGGTCTGGTCATCCTACCCAAGGATATCGATTGGCAACACCGTCAAACTGGCAGTCCAAGAATTCAACTGATAATGTTCTTCCGCGTTTCTATCCTACCGAGCTTATGCGTTTGGACAGCATTGGGTGCCTTCTCGTCTCTACTGGATGCAACGAGGTGGTGTTTTGGTGTTTGGTGGTGTTTTTCCTCGAATTGGCGATTTTCTTCCTGAGCCCAAGAATTGAGAAAATCAACATTTCAGAGAGGCCAGGAGACCATATGCTGGTAGCACTGTGAAAGAAGGGAATCACACTCAAACTGTATGGAGTACTAGACGGTATACCCGGCTTCGCTCGGGTGTTTTACCACTCCAGCTACTTCACACTGCTGTGGACAATTTCTACTGGCGATAATTTTTTAATGTCCGTAATTCCTATTCTCGATTACTCAGCGTATTAGCAAAGCTCAAGTGACCTTTTCCATATACCCGTGAGCGAAAAGCCAGCGGACTCATGAATCGACTCCCAATGCGGTAGAAAAGTGAAGAATTGATAAGAACGATAGTTATAAATAAGATAAGTATTTCATAGATCATATCATGAGTAGATAAATATTTCGTGCAAATTGCTCATTATATTCGTTCTCAGCGTAAAGGGAAACCATAGTAGACATACCCGTCCCCAAGTTAAAATGGGAAAAATCAATAAAATTAATAAATCGATAATTCGTGCAAAACGATTGTAATATTCTTGCTCAGCATATTGAGAAACCTCAGTGGGTATGTTTTCACCGCCCCATGGGCAAGAATTAGAAAAAACAATAAAATCGAAAAATGGATATCTCGTACAAAACGGTTGCCATATTAGTGTTCAGCGTGTTGGGAAACCACAGTTGACATGTCCGTGCCTGACGCTGAGCGGAAATGGAAAAAATCGACAAAATCAATAAATCGGTGTATTGAACAACCATGTTAGACGTGTCCCCACCGAGCCCAGAAATATTGAAAAATCGATAAAATCGATACAATCGGTAAACTGATCGATACGGTCAGGTCAAAAGTAGCCTATAACGGACCCTGAAAGGTTTATCTGCAAAATTTGGTTCGGATCGGTTAATGCTCCGCGATTTCTATAAGTAACATACATACGAACACACACAAACACACAAACTTTTACATTTATATATACAGATACCACGGAAAAATGCCAATGAGGCGGAAAAATCTTGACTGAAAAAAGTGCAAAGGCTTGTGCTAGCACCCAATAAAATGAGGTTCAATATGTGATTGTCGTGTGTTGGCGCATGTACAAACTGAGAAGGAACAGTGCACATCTCAAGATTTTCATTCCGGATACAGCGTTTTTCGGAATTCTGATGCAGCGTTTTTTGCTGCCGTGGATGTAGTCGAACATATGCTAGGAAGGTCGAAATCACCAGCAACAGAGCACGGAGAATTGGTTGAAACAATACCACTAACTGCTTTAGTCATTTGTTTGCTCTTAGCAGCCGCAAACTCAACAGACTCTCTGAAGACCAAGTTTGGTAGTTTTTTTTTTTACAAATATAACTACTCCACCTGTTTTGCTGCTGCGATCGCGCATGAGAGCTTGGATTTGCGAGCAGCAACAACCAAGTATAGGACTACATCAACTTCGGCATCGAGCCAAATTTCGGGAAGTGCAACGATATCTAGATTGCAACCTTCAAGAAGAAACAGGAGGGCGCCACGATTTTTAGTAACAGAAATTATATTTTCCATGTTCTCCTATCATGAAACCTGGGCATAATCTTCAGACTATTTCTTCAATTGTTTTGCCACGCAGGTTGTTATGAACACTTTATTTGACAACGTTTCGGCAACACGCCGCTTTCAAGGCCTGAAGGTGGATCAATTTTCATGAATTTATGATCTACACGACCGAACGCCTCCTCTGAACTGTGCCTTCGACTCGTAATGGCTAGCTAACACTGAACACCAGACGTGTGAGACGAACTCACCAAGCTTTCCACCAAAAGCCGGAGAATATATCCGCACCGCAATACGCGACTGTCACTAGCGGATGAGTGAGGATTGCTCACTCTGTGGTGACAATCTTATAGCCTGCATAATGGTAGGAACGGCATTAGATCACTAGTGATCGATATGTGTTCATTTCTGTTGTTCATCCTGGGATTTCGCACTGAAATCCAGAACGCTTCGAGAGCTTTCCTCGCCGAGATTTCCGGTTCATAGGCCAGAATTGTGCACGCTACATCAAAATCGTTTCCACTGTGGTCCTCGCGTCTGTGTTTCCCGAGTGGCTTTATCAAACTTTCCCTCCTTTCGCTAGCAAGATGCTCATTTATTCGTACATGAAGAGGTCGCCCGGTTTCACCGATGTAGATCGCATGGCAGCTTAAACACTCGATTTGGTAAACTACCCCTGTTTTTGCACAGTCTCCAATCTTACCGTATGGACATGTGACGAAATCTTTCGTGATACATGATCTATCATATAGTCTGTTACGGACCAACTGTCGTTTGATGTTATCATTAGGGATGTTGATGAGAACAACATCATTCTGTAGTTGTGCCCGGGCTAGACATTTCTTTATTGCGTCGCTAATCCTATCGGTAATGAATGCGATGCTCAGAGGAGGCGTTTGGTCGTGTAGATGATAAATTCATGAAAATTGATCCACTTTCAGGCCTTGAAAACGGCGTGTTGCCGAAACGTTGGCAAATAAAGTGTTCATAACAACCTGCGTGGCAAAACAATTGAAGAAATAGTCTGAAGAAATTATATTGTTACAACGCATGAGAATGTTGTGCTCTCAGTCCGAGGATGTCTCACACGGTTTCCGAGAGCTGGACGATCTTAGAATCACCGCCTTCGATGGCGGAGCTAAACATATAGGGAGATACTGACTGCGAAAGATCAGATGGCTGAGAATCATAGGAAGGTTGAGAGGCAACAGCTCAGAAATTTTGGGCACCGGTGCCAGTGACGAAACAGACTTCGGCAGCAGCAATGATAACGGGCCGGCACCATTCCCCATTGGCGACAGCAATGGCGTCACATCAACGTCCACACAGCGCTCTACTGATGAGTTTTTTCAATGTTTGGTATTTTTCAGCAAATGCAAATCCTACTCATAGTATATAGAAAACCTCAGTGGTTTGGACCCGTTCGCACGCGCCATACCACAGGATCAACTGGAAATGCAGCCGCGATATCAACGAGTTTGGCGACTACGCCTACAGTCGGAGTGCAAACTTGCAGATGGTCCGGCACTTGCGATCAGGTCATGGAGTCACCCACACCTATTCAGGATTTCGTAAAATATCACTTCGTTGTCGTTCAGTCATGAAGGTGCGTTTCCGCAGATGTTATCAAAACGAATCCTCCACATAATCCATAGCGTACCGCAAGAAAAAGCTTTAATTACTGCAAACTAAAGCTAAGTCCCACTTCTCACCTATGTAATCTAGTGTGGAGGTGACCCCTCATGTATGTACGAATAACTGTGCCGAAAAGATGAATAACAATAGTATTAGGTTGGTGCATAATTAATGCGACTTTTTTCGCGACTTCTTTTCTCGATGAAAATCGGAACTTTTTAAACGGTTTTTTCATGAACGCAATCCTCTTTTTCTACTCATTAAAGGTGCTATCGAAAACGGCATCCATGTTTGCCAAAACATGCTCTATCACTCCGGGAAAAGTTATAATGCGGCAGAGTTATAACGCGATCTCAGCAAGCCTTTCAAGGATGGACCAATCAGCAAGGCTAAGTTTGAAAAATGGTTCATATCCATGAACTACAAGCTTAGTAGATGAATAAGGAAGAGGATGGCCATCAAATTCCAAGCACCAGGAATTTTGGGCGGCCCGGAAGAGGGAGAAACCTTGACAACGGGAATGCTGTCCGAACTCTTCTATATGAACCACTCGACCATGGTACTTCCTCTCAAAAGACTCAGAAAAGCATGGAGATTGGCCAAATGGGTTAGCACGAACTCTCAGACAGGGACAATGTTCAATTTCCACCTATTTTCTGCAGCAAAACGAGCAAGCTCCACCTCTGGGGAGACTCGTCAATCGTACCTCCTTCCCTTCTACGGCTGCCAAGAGCACCTGGTCCTCGAATCTTGATCGTAGACTGTTCCTTCTTCATCTGTACGATTGCAGCTTCCTACGTGAACAACTTAAATATTTTTCGACTTGGCTTTGCTGATTTTTCTTCGGCCAAAATTTCGCTGAGATCGCAGAATTACTGTGCTGCATCCCAAACTTTCCCGGACTGCTAGAGCGTGAGATGTGAATGTGGATACGATTTTCGACAGGATCTTCAATAAGTAGAAAGAGAGGAATGCGTTCACATGAAACAATTTGAAAAGCTCCCATTTTCATCGAGAAAAGAAGTCGCGAAAAAAGCCGCATTAATTATGCACCAACCTAATAAAATATTAGGTTGTCAGACAAGTTTCCCGAGCCATTTCTTCAAATTTAGGTGTTCTGTGAGAGGCGCAGTGTAGGTAGTCAGTGCATTTGAATAGGCGGGGGAGGGGGTTGACAGTAGGAACCAGTCCATAGCGAGTGAGGTTCGAAGATTCAAGCTCCGCCCTCCCCCCTCCCTTACCCACGTTTTTTTCTGGGTCGATTGTGGGGTTGGACTCCTCGCCGTGAAGTGACATGTACTCATTTAGACTTCCTATTCTATGTCTATTCACTTTTTTCCACCACTTTCTCTTCTTTTCTCATCAAACATTAGGTTTACTCTTTGATAAGTTGACTCGGCAATTACCTTGCTTGCATTGAAGGCGTATTCACCCGTGATGTAAGTGCAGCGTTTTTCATGCCGGTTGACAGGAAGGTGTGTGAAAGACCCGGACCTCGAAGACATGCTCGAGGCTGTTGTTAACTCCCTAATACGTTCGTTCCTCACCTTCTCATTACTGAACTTTAGAGCGCTCGATCCACGATGCCTTGATTCACTTCATTTCAGGTTGCTGCCTGGATGGGTTGCTCTTAGGCGCACTGCAGCCTGAGCAGACCTTGGTATGAACTCATGGAATATCCTGTAACGTGAGCTAACGGAGAAAATTCTCTCGAAACCTGTTGAACCAATTCAGTTTGCTGTGGGAGCTTGTGGGAGCTCTCTCTCTAGATATTGGCTTTAACTTGTAAGAACTGATAAAGCGCGCACAAACGCCCTGGTGGAACGGATCATATCATACCTATGTCATCTCGAAATTTTGGTGCAGGAAGAATTCGTCAAGCCTTTAGTAGAGCATTGTGCGTTTGTCAGACATTTTCCTGAATGAGGAGTCTGGGTTCCTCCGAAGGAAACATGACTGCTCAAAGGATGGAAAGTTGAATCTCCCGTTTATTAGTAGTAATTCTTGGTTCCGCACCTTTCCTCTGACTATTCAGAATTTTCCTCTTTTCCTTCCTTAAACTTTTTGTATCTATTCAGGATCGATGTCCGCAAATACCAATTCAGAGGAGGACAGCTCTCTCTACGCCCTGTGATCATATGACCTGTAATTGGGATTTAATAAGATTTGTCTATTAGTTTGTCCCGAAAAAAATGTCTTATCCCTGGGATTCGAATGCTGCTATTACTTGATTACATAAGCTATTCAAACATCTTTCATGTGGAATTCTGTGTGTGGAGATAGGAATATGTGTATCTGAATCCTTTCCTGTAAACCGAGAACAGCTTAGTCGACCGTTCTTTTTTCTCAAGCTATTTATACATTGAACTGTTGGGTAGGTTAGTTAAGACTTATGTGAATTCAAGAAACACAAGACGTGAGCGAGTTTATGCATCTTAGAATGTAGAACTCAACGTTGGACATTATTTTCGGGGCCAGCATATTGTTGAGCAGGTAAGTTCGAAGACTGGTTAATTTCAGAAAAAGAGAATCGCAAGGGACGAAGACCAAAAAGCGCGAGTAGCAAAAAGAACAAGCAAAAAGAAAAAAATCTTCTCAAATCGCGACTACCTCACCATCAGTGGAGATAAATTTTAGTTATTCAAATGTCTGTTCCTTGCAGGAGAATCTAAGTTCTCTGATACATGAATTGGAGTAATTCATCAGAACCTTTCAAGCTTTTCGCACAGCTGAACATTCCATGGTTCGGATGCGATGAGGGATCTAGCCGATGACCCGAGCAATTATAGTGCAGCTAAACCAAAGACCAGCTTCCTAGAAGGAGTAAATGAACCCAATCATTAGAGGAGTCCTATCCTCGGAGGGTTGTACTTGTTTGGCCCTCAAATTCTCCCCCTCAGACGGATGTCATCAGGTGTACTACCGCTTGCATCTAGTTGCTAACTCACCTGAGAACAGTTGCTTAAGTGCCGCCCTGAGCGGTCTCTAGGATGTGTGCTGCTATTCATCGAAGTGCAATGTTTCGAAAATCGAGTGAGTGACGCGGAGGTTCAAAATTCTGCGGTAAATTTGATTTCCAACATCTCTCTTAAACTTCTTCATGTTATTCCTTACACTTCTCTTTCCCTCTTCCTCTCTGTACCTCTCATTTTCTCTATCAATCATATTTAGCAACCATATTCATCTCCCGCCCCTTTTTGTAGAAATTAGTTGAATTAACGAATGTGTAATTTTTTGTTTCAGAATTGGTTATGACGTCTGTAGTTTTGGACATTGAAACTGTGGAGGATAGAAATAGAACGATGGAAATACTGAGGAATATGGGAATTACCCACAGCTGCAAGTGATTCCTCTGAAAAAAACGTATTGTTATAATTATACCCTTCCTGGTATTTAGATGATGCCATGGTTGCTTTTAATCTGTGTGCCTCCTTTACAGTCTTAGCATTTGCTCGGAAACTTTGGAACACATGTGCCGCTACAAGAATGGCACATGTGCCGACCCAAACGAGCACATGTGCCTGTATCGGGGAAACAGAAGGGTTAAAGCATCGCCAGTACAGGGTGCTCAACAGTCGCCGTTCCTGGAACCTTATCGTCGCTCATGTTGGAACCTACCCCCTGTATTTACTTGGTTTTTACCGGTGCCTTTACTGGAACTTACCTGATGACTTTTCTGGGGTTTTACAGGTGCCCTTTCCGGGGCTATTATATCTCCGCTTCTAGGGTTTTGTCAATGCCCTTTCCAGAACTCACCCGCTGCCTTCTCTGGGATTTTACCGGTGGTTTTATCGGCAACATTCCCGTCCAGACAATTTACCCATCGTCACCTCAGTGACTAGGCGTTATCTCGTCCACCAATTCTCGTGTTTTTCCGGCGTTTCATTCGCCAAGGAATTATCAGAAACAGCACCAGGCACCAATGTTCATGATGAAAAAGATTCATGTCATCAACATAATAACAAAAAACGAATGACGAGAAGGATAAATAAGTTTCTAGATAACAATAACAGTTTCTAGATAGCAGCCAAAATCCAATGTCAGAGTTGCCTTATTTAGAAGGCCACACATAAATCAAGACGAGAGAAAATAACAACTCAAAATTCAAAAAACAATCTGCCTCATTTACAAAGCAACAAACATGTGATGCAACATGACAGAAAATAACATCTAGGAACTCGAAAAGCTATCCACCTCATTAATAAGGCAACAATAATACAACATGAAAGAAAATAACCAAAAATTCAGAGAGCAATCTGCCTCATACAAGGCAACATATAATGTGAGAGAAAATAACAACTAAAAATTCGAAACATACTAAACATTCATACACTCAACCTTTATAACTCGTTCGATGACGAGTCACTTGGTTGCGTAGGTGACCCACATCTCTTCGCCGAGGCATTTTGCGACGCATCTCCTTACTGGAAACATATCATACTTCATAGTTTAAGAAGAAGAATCTTGTCCAATGAGAGAAAATAATTCTATGACATCGTGTAGGTATAAACATTCTATGCTGAAGCAGTCATTTGTTAAATACTTACACAACAGAGTGCAACATCGCGTCCAACAGGATCGCCAGTTCCGAACCTACATTTTGATTGGTCACCTGCAGTATGAAATCTGAAGAGCAACTATCAATTTTGTCACGAAAATCCTCTAAAAAAGCAATGAAAGGACAACCACTTCTCAATAGCGTTTTCAGCGAAAGAGGTTCTTAGGAGATTGCGCCTATTGCACGGGTAGGGACAGCGAGCTGCTTCTTGTTGCTCACATTTTCAACAATTCGTAATTAGGCAATAACACCTTGTACTTCTGAGAAATGAGAATTGTTTATTTTACCTGGGAAAGGGCAAATCTCAAAAACTCTCTAATTTTATTATCGTCCGACATAGTGGTACCGATTGCGCTTTGCTTTGCTAGACGCTGTATCGTTAAGATTCAAAGGTTCCTAAGAAAGAGTTATTTAATAAAGAGCTGTTCTAGAATTCATTCCAAGCAACGTACTGAAATCGTGTAGGTACAAACGTTCTATGCTGAAGAAAGTACTTGTTGAACGTCGCAGGGTGAGCGAAAGTACGTGTCGGTTCGTGCCGACCGAACATGAGGGTGTGTTTAAGATCTGAGCGGCACCGTTTCCTGGGAGAATCCACCTCTGCTTGCAGTTGGTTTATTTCACTACGCTAATGCATAAGTGAAGAAGAGATTGAATCTTCCTAAGTTGGAAATCTAATGAAAGCCGAATCCTCTAGCATAATACTTATGTGTCGAGGTCACTATTTCCAGAAACCTCTTTTGCCCCTCGTTTTCTTCAAGCTCAAAACAATAACCTGGTAAAAATGTGTTGGACTTTTTCTCTTCTGTTGATGGCGTCTTTAAACGGGTTCACGTCCAGTACAACATAAATAAATAAAAAAATGCATGTAGAATTCTCGAATTTCTGCTATATCGAAACTTGGTAGGTTCATTCTCAGTGCGTCGAGGATGCTCAGTGAATTGAACGAGGAGGCTTCAATGCTGTGATCTCAAGCAAACTTTATCCGCATAATTCTTAGAGGAACTCTTTGAAACAAATTGGAATAATATCTCAGTGTTCGTAAATAGATGGACGAATGTGTCAAAGAGATGAACAGATCAATTTACAGATCCATTAGAGAGTAAGAGAGTAGAAAATATTGATCAATAATTGCACAGTGGACAGAGGCGTACAATTACACGCTTATGAAGTTCTTTATGCAGTGCAACTAGACAGAACAATTAGAAATAAACTAATACAAGATTTTTATTTGTATTGTAAAGTAATTTCGAAAATTTGGCGACCCATTCTCGGGAGGGGGCCCCCTGTATCGGCCACTGGTTTTAACCCCGCTTTTAACCCCATGCTTACTATAATAAACCCGAATATTTGTAGCCAAGAAGTAACAACTAGTGATCCATGCATGTAACGATGAGAACAATGTGGTCAATTAAAATATTGAAGAAATATCGTTTATT
>KN731534.1:0-10280 GCA_000816745.1 Ancylostoma duodenale | reverse complement strand
CCATTGGCAAGCAGAAAAATGGTTATGGTGGTGAGAACTTGCCAGCAACCAAGCGTATGACAAAGTTGGTGAGCTGCCATCTTCTAAAAGTTGTAAATAAAGTTGAACAGCTGAAAGATTGCGTGGTAAAACAGGCGCTAGCGTTAAGAGCAAAATAACGCATTTTTCAACTTGCAAAAGTTGCTTGGGGGTTTCGTGATGGTAAGTCAGTTTTGTTGATAGTTGACAGCAAACGGGGTGAGAAACTATCAAGAAAACATTGATTTGCCACCACGGCGGCGATTCCAGCGCAAGCAACGCGGCCGCGTCGCGTGCTTTCCAAGTCCGTGGGAAACCCATTTCCACCGACATCCACTTTACATTCCATCTTTTGTGTTAGGGTCTGTGCAGCCAACTTGTGATCGTTACAAAGGATGGGTGGTTGTTGCTCAACGCCTACATCTTATTGGGCCTCGACAAGGGTAATCTATGTAGAGCGTCGACGATCGTGATCTTTCCGCGATAAGGACGCCGCGCAACCGCGTCGCGCGTGCCGAAATCGGCGTCTTCTACTGCCATTATGCTATTTCTAGCCGTTTCTTCACACGATACGGGAAAAGACAATCAAATCGGGAAGAAAAACGCCTAGAAATAGCAGAAATTCTGGCGACAGACGACATCGATTCCGGCACGCGCGGTGCGGTTGCGCGGTGTCCTTCTCTAGGCCATGGAAGAGAAGCCATCATCGGCACTCACTGTACGTTAGATTGTTCCACCTGTCCTTCAAACATGTGTCTCCCGCGGTGCTAAATTTCACCTTTTTTTCAAACCATATCACTAACAATATAGAATAGGAGCAAACTAGTTAGTAACTGTTTAAGCTATGGAGCTGTCGCTTGGAAGATAAGGCTATTAGAACCTCGAGCGGTTGATGTATGTTCAAGGAAGATCCAATTGATCACTGGACCACACTATTTCAACAGTATGATTTTTTATTCCTTTTTCCATCACTTGTTTTATTCCACTATTTTTTTGTCGCAAACGTTAGCTGCCTGCCGTGAACAACAACTTCTGATACATATGAAGGCCATCTTTACTTTCACTAAAAACATTTGTTAATTTTTTTTCTTTTTTGAAGCAAATTATAAATTATAATTTGTAAAAGAGTAATTGACACGTACATATTTTAGTCAAAATATAGCATTTGTTGCTTACGGTAATGAGCTCTATGTCCGTTTAGAGGCTACGGTTTCGGTGATCCTATAGATGCCAGGATAATCAAGATTGTTCTCCAAAAGGAACTTAATGCTATCAATATCTTCCCTCTTTAAGGAGTTACTCCTAGAAGAGTAGTCTACGAAAAGAAGACCCCACCTGTTCTGCAGAACTACGTCAACGTAGGTTTTCTGGAAATTTCTTCAGACCAATAATGTCGTGTTGGACTGTCAAGCCTATTTTAGATTATTCGATCTAACGTTACGAGAATAGGATGTGCGTTCTTAAAGTGTAATGAGCCACAGGATCCTTATGCTGTGTATTGCGTCACGTATTCGAAGTAAGTTCTCATTATGGTTTGGCAATAACTCCTCAAACAGAATCGGTGGGTATACTGGTGCTCTAATAATTAAAACCATACTTTGAAACCTACATACTGAAAATATCTTCACTGGATTGTCATCCAGTTGATAAGCACCCATTGTCTATTGCGCCAAAAATTCGTCATTACTCTAGCCAATGCACCGAATTTGCGTCAATGTGAATGATCACTTGTGTGCGGTACCAGTACCAGAGTGGATAAACACCGGTGGGAAAGGGCATATACTTATAACAGGTATCCGCTGTGTTTCCTCTCCCACGGTCTTAATACATTGGATACTGGCCTTGGTTAGCAAACCAACTTTCAAGTCGATACACATGGAGTGTTCCTGCAAATAGACAATGATTTATAGCATTTCTCACACTCTTACACCTTCTACAGAGAAAATTGCCCATCCAATACTTCTTTATCTAAACATATTCAGTACCTAACAGATGGGATCACGAGTTTTCTATCATTACCAGCTTTCCAGACAAATCCTGAAACCTTGACTATTTTCCAGGAAACTCAACGATGGCGATGTTATTTATGAGGCCTAGAGAGCCGGAACTTGCTCTTATTATTCTCAAAGGACACCTTGTGACACCACAACCATGTTCGATTCAATCTCAGTTTCCATTAATAAACGCAAGGATCATCTCTAAAGTAGCAATTAACTCCAAACTTGTTGTTTCTCGTCCCAACCTGTAGTGTTACATGTTTTCCTAAAGAAATCATCACTAAGACATGTCACAAATGATATCCAACCCTACAATAAGGGAGCCGATCACCGAGTGCTGTGCGCTGCTCTCGCTGAAAATGCATTCGTCTTGCTTACATGTTTACTTACTCAACGTTAATGTACTTGATAGCTTCTTCCTTGAGATGCGCATTCATATCGACTTCGACCTGGAATCGTAGAGGCGTTCCAACAAGCATGCTCTGTTTGTGCCAACTTGCGGAAGGTCATTTGATGTATGTATTAGCCAAAGCTTCGTCATCACAAACGAATATAGTACTAATTTATTTACTCCGGGCTCGAAAGAATCAGGTGGCTGGCAGCATCACGAAACTCTTTCACCTGGACGATCTCAGCCGATTTACTGCAAGGCTACTTGGCGCAACTGCGGGTGGCCTGTAGAGGGGTTGGCCGCAGACCAGAAGCAGCTATGCGCTTGCCGCGCGGCGCGGGTCGACCTAGGGGATAGACTGCTTAGGTCTACAGTGTTAGATTCAATTCTTATGGCCGGTGTACTGGTGTGGACATGCACTCATGCGTGTGAATGTGTGCAATTGCTTGTTTGTATGCTGTATTCTGCACATCGAGTTTTACCAAAAACTCGCATTCTAACGACTGGGCAACCCATACGAATAACTCCCTTGTCCTCACCACCGGGAGCGAATCTCCCGCTTTTGCGATTCCGGCGTCAGACTTTGCGACGAGAGGGCTCCTGCTTTCTTTGTACGTAAGACAGAGTTATACATATGTAAGGCGTACTGACAAGTGGACATTCATGACCGCTCGAAATCCTGGCTTGAACATGATTTCATTATACACACCACTTGACCACATTCTCAACAGCGTATTGCTGATCAGATTTCAACACATTCGCGACAATGTGCTCAACCGGTTGACACGAGTGGTGCGACGGGTGGGACCGCGTGTTCAACCAGGTGAGCACGCTCTATTCAGAGTTATATTTTTGTGAAGCAGTCATAATTAACAAACTCCTATGTAGTGTTATGCTAAAAAATATTCAAGCTTTCTACACACGCACTGGGCAGAGCAGATCTTCCTTCAGACTTTTTTTTCAACACGTAGTTGAACCGTACAATAGGAAGAACGGTACATAAGAAAAAGAAATTTTAGTTAATATCAAATAAATGAACGACAAACATTTGGACACACTCTTAGCTATCACAATCGGTCCTAGATTTGCGCGATTTCGGAGCATTATACGGCAGAGGAGAAGTTCTACCATCTGGGACCATGTGCTCAAACAGTTGAGCACGGGACGCACGCGCGTTCAAATCCACGTTTTTCACTTTGCATACCATGCCTAAAGCGTAAGGTCGCGAAAGTGTTGAGTAGGTATGACAACTGGAACCCCTGTGAAACCGACGTGGTGAATAAGATAAGATGGAAGGCAAGCGTCAGCCAGAAAAGATGATGTGAGACAGAATGACTTAACATGTGCTGTACAATGCCTGACCCACTCTTTTGCCACGTAAAGATGATGAAATGCTATTGCAAGTAACAGTGAAAGTGTAAGTGAACGAACCAAAACATTGTAACATACAAATTAAAACGGTGGAAGCTGCTATTGCAAGCACTCGACTATAAGCGAAAGCTTGGCGACGTACCTGAGTGGGAGATCTGAAGCAAGAGGATGATGCATCCAGTGACAAATTTGAAGGAACTGGGGAAGATAGGCCTGATTTAACTTTTTCAAGATTCAGCTGTGGCTTGAAAGGAGCAAGCAGCTCAGACGGAAACTTTATAACGTGTCCAGCACAGCTATAGAACAACGAATCGGAATTTTATTATGCTGTTTTAAGACAAACGTCAAAAAGAATAGTTTTCATTGCATAACATGCTTCATTACATGCTTTCATAACGAGCTGAAACTGCACCATTATTTTGTTATTAGTAGTCATATTGGTGGTGGCAAATTTCTTGAAGACAGCAAGAGAGTTCAGAGTAGGAGCATTCTTGCTCAAAGAGGGATATGTCACTCCCGCTCGTGCTGTGAAGCTCATAGCTCTTACAGAAGTTCAGGGTCTTCTGTAAAAAATTTTAAATTCACCACCCCTAGCTATGGATGTCACTAATGAAAAGAATCGTTTAGCTTCGTGTATATCCCATTCGTGTAGTATCTTATAAACCATGCGAACATCGAAGAGTCGCCGCCTAGATTCAGGAATCCAGGAATACAATGCATGGTCCTTCTTTTGGATTTGTCTGTAAGTAAAACTGAAACCTCTCCTCCCCTACCACTGCAAGGTCGGATGATCCATTATACTGATCCATTATACGGAGTTGTAGTTTTAACATTGGTGAACAGAAAATAGTATCATCAATGAGAAATCTAGGCTCGTTCTAGCAAATCAAGCCCATTATATCAGACCGGTGCGAAATTAATTGCTGAAACTGACAGTTCAAAAGGTTATAAAGCTGTTAAAACACAATATTTCACATCGATTTACACCTCATTCAATTCGTCTCATCTTCCCTAACAACCACGTCGAAATTCTGTGCCTCCACAATAAAAGCCGAGATCGCAAAAATCCACAAACGTTTGAAAGGCGATTTTATAATGCTCCTGATCAGCAATCTGCTGCTGTTGCAGGTTTGCATCTGGAGCTCGGAAAAAAAGAAGAGTCATATTAGAAGGCCTATATTTTCTTGTTAAGATAATCACAGGCACCAAACAAAGCGGTTAATGAAATGCAAGAAACTGGATTGGAAAATCCGTCCAACAATTTCTTGTCATCTCGTGCAATACCAGGACAGTGCCGCCAATGCTTGACTAGGTTGGACGAGGCTGCGTTGGATCACACCCTCGCTGCTCTACCGGATTCCAGTTAAGAAAATCTTAGAGGTGGGAAGGGTCTTTACCCATGCACGATTGCGCTTCCTGTTATCGTATAGGAACCATGCTCTATTTACAGTAATTCCACGGCCTAGAAATGGGTCATTTTTGGGGGGTGAGAACTTGAGTTGGTAAAGATACCACTGCGAGCCTGATACCATACAATGCATGCAAAAACGAGATTAAATGAAAGAACGTAGCAATCGCGGATGTGGCAGTATATCATCATTGCAATCCGATAGAAGCTATGCTGAACCTCTTGTTTTTAATCTCCAAAACAAATTGATATTGTGGGTTGGTAACGAGAACGAATCATAATTCCACGTTCCTGTACAATTGATTTTCTAGGACAAAAGAGGTGCGCGACCAGCAAATATATAAACCATTAAATCATGCCTTGTCGCAAGTGAAACTGAACTAAATTATCTATTAAACATGGCCATGTTCTATTGCATAGTTCTTGTCGCAACCCCTCTGATGTCTACCCTGTGCGAAGGTAAGCTCACTTTTCTGCCTAACACTACCGACCTTCGATGTTCTTTGTTGCCTTATGCAAATGAATCCACTTTAGGAGCATTTTGTGCTGGCGGCAAACTAGAGAGGAAAGAAATCGATGAGAGGATTTGGTGGTGCCTAGGTCTCGCTAAACAATTCTTAACATCAATCTTTATTGATAGATGGGGAAAATGAGAAAACCTAAGATGGTCAGAAGTTCAATCAGACAAACAAGTCACCCACAAAAATAGACTCATGTTCTTCTTGCAGGTGAATGGATGTCTTATTGGTAATCATTCCATTTCTCCTTATGATAGAACTTGCTTCCATTCCCTTTTCTTTTATTTCAACACTGCATACCTGGGCCATTATACCTAAAGTTAAACGTGAATCAGTCGGAGTCGTCTTCTCATAAGATTAGTTGAAGTAGATCTCACTGCAATGACTTTTACCACAGTTTTGGAACGAGGGTAGCAAGAAAGTCTGGGTCCAAAAGTTGCTGTCTTTAGCAGTCTAGTGCATTACCCTCTCGCCCACTTCGTAAGCTGGCAATTGACACATGAACTCCTATGACTGCGTTGTTGAAATTACCAGGATTATTAAGGGAAATGTCACACGTATAGTAGCAGCCTATTGGGCAAGTTCGAACTGGATACGTTTCTATCACTCCGATCTTCTGGATTTCTCTATTGCACTTCCGGTTTTAGTTTCCGGCGGATAAGTTGAAAGAACGAGATCGACGTGTATGGTTTGAAAGGATAATTAATAGCGATTTCAGACATGGAGCTGCTCTCTAGAAAGGACTGCTATGCGTACGCTGAACTGTCCCTGTGAAGATGGTCCAAGCGATGAAGAAGGAAGAGCAACAGTATTCTTCCAGTACGATTCCTTTCAATTCCTCGCTCTATCCTTTTCTTGCCTTTTATATTATCCTAAACTCTCTATCACTGACAGGTCGAACCAATAGAATTTGGAAACTCTCCCTCCTACCACACACTTTTATATGTTTTGTCATGGACAAATTTCTTTCGGTTCTGTTCTTTATATTCTTATCATTACTTCATAAAACCGTCACCCAGCCGCATTACTGCCATAACTCTCGAAACGTTTAAAGCTTAGAATTACATGTTCACGAACAAGCACAGTTTAAGGTATGGTCACTTATGTGACGTTTAGTAGAGATCTGTGGAGCTGATTTCTCTTTGTAGAACTTGACAAGGGCGAGCAAGCATACCTATCTTGCGGAATGTTGTATATTGTATTTGTAATACATCTGTATTCAGTAATTCAGTTCAGTTTAGAAATTACGCGTTCGGTGGTCCAATAAATGCGACGATAATCGGAACTGTTTTTATAAATGAACTAGCTGGTATTGATATATTTACTCTCGGAGGTGTCGACTCGAACAGAGTAGTCTACAAGAGTGAAACCCCGGTTGTACTGAGGACATACGTCAACGTAGGTTCTGGAGATAAATTTCGTTTGTTCTAATGAAAAGTGAAGCATGGACTGCGAAGAGGATCTCAGGTGATTCGACCTAAAGCTACGGAGATAGGATGTGCATGGGTGAAGTGCAATGAGGAAGACGACCCCTTCGCTGTCTACTGCGTTTTGAATGCAAAGTGAGTTTCCATTATGCTATTGGAAAGAATAACAGAAACAGAAGAATTGGTCATTCTACTTCCCAGCGTTTTAAACGATAAACTATGGGCTATCCTCACTTATCTGTGGGGGCCCTAGCATCAGTTTTCTATTCCTTCTCTTGGAGCACCGTACACGACGTTGACTAGAATTTCGACTTGTTTCCAACTGAGTGCTCGATTGGTCCATCAGTAGATAGATCAGTAGATCTCTATTGTGGTCTCCGTTGAGGTCGTTTCTTTTCTCTTAGGATCCATTCCAAAGCCATTTTCGTCCGTCTATCACTCTCCTCCCCCCTCCTTTCTTATTGCGTGATCGACCCATCGGTGCTTAACTTTAGATACTTGGTCATGAAGATGTGATTGTCGTCGTAGATCGGAACTGCGAACTCTAGTTTAATGTTGTGTGTGCCGATTGCAGTTTACGAGAGAACGTCCGAGCGTTTTGTATGTGTACGATTATGTGTACTATGTGTACGACACGTAGTGTCATTGTGGTGGCCACGGTGCTACTCCACGTCTCCGCAGCGTACCGGGGCGCTGGAAGTGCTTTTGAATCAAATAGATGATTAAGGCGCTCGTTGTTCCTCAGCGGATGCCTTTAGTTTCTTCTGTTCAGCGCTTTTCTACGATGCGTAGTGTCACTGTGGTGGCCACGGTCTCTCATGCCTCCAAGGTAAGCACAGAACGTCGTCTTCATTGTCTGAGAAGCTTCAAATTTGAATCTTTCTCTTTCGTAGAAAACGTCCCTCGTGATTTTGGTAATTGTTCTTCTTATCCGCACCCCTATAGTTTCCATACCCCGATTAGTTTATAAACAGAGCTGCTTGGGTTTCAACAGTTCTTCTTGAATAGAGGACGATGGATTCTGCAGAAGGGAGGTTTGATTTGAATCTTTCATTAACCCAAATACATACTCCTTCTATCTCTGTCGAGTAATTTCATTGCTCTCCGCACTATAGCAAGCACCCTGTGTGATGAAGCATCATCTTGTCGAACTCCTTTCGCAGTTAGTAATAGAGAGCAGGAATTGCTGACTGTGGCGAAGTTTTGACGGTTACAGTCGCCTAATGGCCTCATTTACGACAGTTCCATTCTCTGGTCAAGGACGAGGAGCAAGCAGTATTTTCGGAACGCTCTGATCTTTGATACAGGTTTAATGTACCCGCTTTCATCATTCTAGTGGAGAAGAACCATGGGCGAGGTTCTCCACTAGTTCGGAGTTTGTTCTTTCAACATACGATTGCATAGTACACCTGTAAGAATGACGTGTAGTTGATACCCTCTAGTTTGTACAAGACCAGTTGATATACGGTCGGATCCTGGGTATGTGCGTGGCCTCATGCTCCTGTTCGCAACAAGGACTACTGCGAGGAGAATTGAAGGTGTTCTTCGCAATCAGAGGACATGTGGGCTCTGAAATTGGGGAGCGGTAATGGTCCGTTCGGAACCAGTCCGTAATGGATTTCATTTTACGGTGGAAGAACATAACTACACCCTCTTCATCCAGCACTGTGGTCAACGGGGCGTGGTAAGAGCAGAGATCCCTGCAACACCCCTTCTTCTCCCTTCTGCTGTCTCCAGAACGTTTGGCAGCCTTCGCTTTTGGAGAACCTCCTACAACATTCTCCTGCATCTGGACTGACTACTAACCGCTATGTAATACATTCAGACCATGCACCAATACACCAAAACACTTTTTTTTCTGACGGTTCCTTGGCAGCCAAAAATGCGCCACAAGTTTGTCGTTGGGGTGTTTAGGCGCGTTTAGCACAAGCGTAGTTTTTCGCCAAATAGTTCCTAATCTATGGTTGAGTCTTCCAGTAAGAGGACAGGCCAGTTTAGATAGTGGAAACGGTGCCATCGCACAGGACTTATTTTCTTTCTGCTCCGCAGTAAAAGATAATTGTTCTTCATCTTGCAGCTCAATCAGATTCTTGCCCGGACGAGGCGATGACCAAATTCACAGCAGAATGATAGTACCACTGATACATCAAGTAAACGTCACCTTCGATTTACGAGTATAGATGATCTCCGTGTCAGCCGTTAAGATCAGGCGAATCTGATGTCCACCGACGACGGTCTTGTCCAGTTAAAATGGAGTTTCCATGCAAACTGTGTTCAGTGGACAGAGATCCATAGAAAAAATAACCGTTTTCGTACTGATCTCCTATCTCCTAATTCAAACCGAATTCCTCGCTGTCGAACGTCATTTTCCTTGTTCTTGGTCTCCAGTCGCTTGGAGTTTAGTACGCTCTGCGGTTTCGTAAGACGGCAAAGCGCAAGATTTGAGGCACTGAAGCAGTATGTGTGCTGAACATTCGTGCTGCCGCGACTCCGCGAGATTGATGACCTGTGTTTAATCACGGCCGAATGCCGCAGTGAAGAAAGTCAGATAGACTTCACCGTGGTTCTCCATTATAATTTCTATCAGCTCTTCAGGTAAAACGTAAAATCTTGACTCTTCTTCAGAAAACTTAAAGATGGCGATGTTATTTATGAGGCCAGATGAGCAGGAACCTACACTGACTGTCCTCGAAGAAATACTTATGATATCATGCCATGCTTCATTTGATAACATTTGATACATTTATTTAATTTTGACCTGTAAAGGTGATGATCACCTGAAACACAACAAATGACTTTGAATGTTTTGTCTCTCGTCTCATCCAGTGTTATTACCTAATCTTACCTAATCTCTCAATGAAATCATCGTCAGCAGCGAGTGCAGGTATGATTTTTGCAACCAGAACGGTTTTTTAATCCTATTAGGGTACTGTTGATGCTTCTTTGTCATTTGGCGATGTAGCATCTCCCTCCTGAATGCAATAAATTTAGATGAAATAATCTGCTCCGACGCACTTTTTTTTTGAGAAAAAAAAACTCCGCTTTACGATTTTTGGGAAACTAGTCGTGAGGTTTTCTTTCAGTAGTAGAAAGATCACTGTTCTTCAGCAATAATGGAGGTACTCATGGGAATCTTGTTTTCTGAGATTT
>KN731532.1:0-10213 GCA_000816745.1 Ancylostoma duodenale | reverse complement strand
TTAGAAACATTTTTCCAAGGGATGTCAAGTGGATGAGAGGCCATGTGCATGGAGAGAATTTTTGCTTCAAGACCTCCTTGAGGCAATTCAGCAACACAAGCTATGCTAGAGGATGCAAGTCACTATTCTTCTATCTAGCACGGTCGAGACTACATTATTACTACGTTCCTTGTGTTTATATGGTCGAACCAGTATTGAAACAAACCTTCTAGAGCTGGATTTCTAAGTGGGTTTGCACAACAGGGATTATTAGAAGACCTCAGAATTTCATGCAAAAGTTTTCAACACCCAAAAAAGAAGAAATAGTTGGAAATATTATAGGATAAATATAGCATAGAAAGTTGAGCTGCTGGTTTTTGAATTGTGTGGGAGATGAAGAAGAAAGAGATGAATGCTGATTTTACCAAAAAGAGATAAATGCTGATTTTACCAAAAGAGATGAGTGCTGATTTTACCAAAAATGTCTACGTGGCAGCACAATACATATGAGTGCAACTATTAGGTTGTCCCACAAATAGTTACCTTAACCCTGTGCAAATTGCCAAGATCTCTCATTTTCAAATATCTGTGCACAAATAGTGGACAACTCGAGGTGCCTAGTACGTCGCGATCCCCTTGGCCGCAGGCTAGGTGCCACCTTAAGGTGGCAACCTAGGTGGCAGATAGCGAGCGCGGCGAGGTAGTGTGCAAAGCGAGAGGTTCTCTCGTCGGCAGGTCGGACATTCCCAGGGACATATCCGAGGTCGTGCCAGGTCGGGAACTTCAACCGTGGCTAGGACCATCGTGGAGCCACTGACGCAATTTCTTGTGTGAACGATCAATTTCTGGCAACGTTTAGATTGCGGGGTCTTTTCCTTGTGTTTTCTCTTTAATCTTGTTTCTCGCTCAAAGTTTGGCAACACTCTCATGCTGTGTTCTCTGAATACTACAGTATGCAAGGGATAACCTGCCCAATTTGCGTAAAATGCTGGTGCTCTGCTCATAGCGTTTCGGCCGGTTAGTAGCCGACCATCGAACCTCGCACCAGATTGGTTTCTAGTGCTGTTCTTTCTCTTTTTTCTTCGTGTTCTTTGAAGTGCTTTGATTATGAATGTCTGCTTTCGTTATCTCCTATGATGTTGCTGGTTTGCTCGTTCTTTTTGCTTTTATGCCTTTAAATGTGCGTTTTTAAAAGTGGTTCTATGCTGTTTCATTGGAGTTCTTTTGTTGTTGCCGTTCGTTTCTGGGTCCTACTTTTTGCCTCGAAGTGGGCCTAAGACGAGTGTCGACAATAAAATAAACTTGAAAAACATTGAAACCACTCTCTAAAAACGTAAGTTTAAAGGGATAAAAGGACAGGCAAACGAGCAAAACAACAGCTAAATAAGAGCAAACAATCATAGCAACAATATTTCAAGGAGAAAACCAAGAAAAACGAGAAAAAAAGAGCGTTGAAATTTGATATGCTGCGAGGGCAGATGACCAAGCATTGATCAACCCAGATGATCAAAACGCCACCTGAGACTCGCCTGGTGGGGCATTGTGCGCAGATCGATGAGATTGATTCTGATAGATTGGAACTTCGAGGAAAATGGAACAGAAATCCTGTCAGAGGAATAGCGAGAACCAAGGTCAGTCTGAAGCCATAAGGAAAAGACTGTGCAAACTAAGTGGGAAATTTGAGCAAACGCAACGATGTGAGCACCTAAGAGCAGCACGCTAGTGGTGAACAAACGTTCCTGTTTACTATAAAGCCTCCACTCTATTTCAAGGCCTCAGCCGATACCCAAAGTGTTGCAGAACAGCCAAAACTCATCCTATGTTATTAACGTTGATATTGTGGTCACGCCTCATCCCATAACATGATACCATGGCCAAGTGGTTTCGTCTCTTGCTTGCTGTCATTGTGCAGTTGCGTTCAATACTGTGAGCAACAGGATTTTTGCAAACACATCGGACTATCGCACCTCATGCATAGTTGAAATCCAGAGTTGCCACCTTGTAAGCAGTGCTGCCGTCATGGTGGCAACTTTGATGCCAACTTGCGGGGTAGATTACTACGGGCCCAGCGGGACACCATCAGCCACGCCCCTCTTTTGGATGAGCCCCAACGCGCCCCCTCCGTAGTTAATACCTTCGTAACGTCTAGAATACATTCCAACATATCTCCTAGTACTCATGATAACAATGATGTTACAGAGGAATGAGTAACTAGACTGACCAGGCTAGGCAAACAAGAAGACAAACAGCACAGTAAGCAAGTCAGTAGACGAATGACAGAGCTACAGAGGATGCGACATAAGAGGTTTGGTCACAATCACGACCGCTCTACGTGATAAGCCTGAGGCTGTCGATAAGCTCATTCTTGTTGTTCATTTCCGGCGTATGACGCTTTATCGCAAGAGCCTCGAGCAACTTCCTTTCCAACGGGTTTTCTTGTGAGCGGTGTAGTACCGTAACCTTAACTCCAGGAAGATCTTCTCGTTTGTGGTGCAGTGTGCGAAAAGCTGCCGTTTGGGTAGAAAGCAGGATCTCGTAATGCTCTTAGATGTTTATCGATATGTTTATAGAGAGGTCTCGCAGTCTCTCCAATATACTTTTGACCGCACCCATCACATGTTATCATGTAAATTGTTCCTTGCAGTTGACATTACCTTATAGTACTACACCGCTCACTGGAAAATTAGTTGGAGGAAGTTGCTCGAGGCTCGTGTGATAAAGCGTCCCACGCCGGAAATAAACAACAAGAATGAGCTTATCGACAGCCACGTAGAGCGGACGTGATTGTGACCATGTCTCTTATGTCGCATTCTCTGTAGCTCTCATTCGTCTACTGACTTGCTTACCGTGCTATTTGTCATCTTGTTTGCCTAGCCTGGTCAGTCTAGTTACTCATTCCTCTGCAACATCATTGTTTTCTTTAGTGCAAAAAGATATGGAATGTAGTCTAGGCCTGACGAAGGCATTAACCACCGAGAGCTAGCCAGTAAACGATTAGAAACAGGAGTCTCTGATATTCGACACGAAGAACTTTTTAATCCGTATATTTCGCGAACGGTCTAAGGGAAACAGTGGGATATCGAATATTCCTTGACCTGGGATCCTCATCGAAACACCTTCATATGCTGAGCTGCAGGAACAACGGTTATTTTTTGTGACATCTTCGGAGGCTTAGGCTATGAAAGTTGTCACTCGTTTTCCCAGGTAAGCCAACCCTGTTCGACGTGCAAACGTCAACAAAGGATGATTGCCGTCTGTCACAGCAAGCATCTGATCGAGATTTCTGCAATTTTTAGAGTTGCGTGCCAGGCGAAGCCCTTCATGTTAGCATGAAAAGTTTCACGAGATTTTGTTAGCCTTCCCAGAAATTAGAACGTTTTGTGAAAGCTAAAACAGGTGATCGCACAAAAAATGTTCATCCAGCTAGAAACAACTGTTGAATTTCCGCCCTCTTAATAAAAGCTTTTGGTCACAACCTGAATATGTTCCGAAATTGTGAAGAGGAAAAAGTCTCTCATGGTTCCTACTCGAGAAACCCAGCGTTCAGAAAGTCTCAAGTAGGATTTTGGAACGCTGAGCTTTTTGAGTGAAAATCGGTCAGTAACGGAGCGACCTCTGATCAACGAACGGAAACTCGGGCCCGTAGTAAAGCGCCATGGCGGTCAGATCAGTTGCCTGCACAACTCGCCGCCACATATGAGACGATGATCGCACGCGCAACGACCTCACCACACTGTCGGATGGGAGATCATCATCATCCGTGGCGATGCTGCGAGCACGTATGTGCGGGGTGCTGACCTCATTGCCCCGGAGTGCGATGATCGCCATGTTTTGGTGACTAGATAGTGTGCGGAGCGGACAGACGCCGAGTGAAGTACTCGGAGCATCTCACTCGGAGAAATGTGATGGTGTGAAGGTACGCATGATGAGGTGACCGAATTGCGCAGAATGCATCTGAGTCTACGGACTCAGGCATGTTGATTTTCGCCTTACAGCACAGAACAAGCTCGAACGTGTACGACCTTCAGGAGCACAGAGGTGCTTCTCGTGCTTCCGACAAGTCGTACTCGTTCTAGCTTGTTAGTCGCAATGGTTCATAACTGTCTCACATGCTAAAGCAGCCTCGGAAGTGATGTGGGAATATGCGAAACACGTACATTTAATCACTTTTCATGTAGTGGAAACTTTACTATGGGCCTAGGTGTCCCCCTATGTTTCAAACCGTAATTGGATACCTGCACAATATGATGTACTTCTTGAGAATGCTGTTGATCACAGCCAACTGCATGGTGTTCCAGCTTATATAACCAGTCGTCATTATTATTGCTCCACTATTTCTAGAACTTATCGGACCAGAAGCGGCAACCACAATGTGGGAATTATAAACAACCAACCTCTAAACAATTAACCGACTCTCAAGAGAAGTTCAACCGAAACACTTAGAGGAATTCAACAGAAACAATTACCGGTAATGTAAGGGTGCAGGCGATGCAGTATAGAAAATTTGTGACGAACAAAACTGGAATTGTGATGCTAGGACCCAATTCTTGCTTAGATTTGGTGATGAAGGTGTAAAGAGCATAACAATTGAGAAGAAGAGCAATGCACTCGATTATTCCAACAGTCCATGTGAGGGCCTTTTGCATCCTAGGAATTTCTATACTGATGATATTCCAGAATTATTAAGATGCGTCGTAAAAAAACTAGCGTTGTTAGGAGGCACTTTCATTTCTCGACGGCTTGACGTTTCAACAGGAACGTCCTCTTCAAAGGCCTAAAAATGGCAGGCGCTATGTTTATGTTCCCGACCGCCAAACGCTTTATCCTTCTCAGGAAGTCACCGACATTGTCCTCGGCCCATCTGAGAATGCCTCAACAAAGTCATACAACGTACCACAAAGTCTACTGACGTACCACAAGGGCTACTGATTCAGCAGGGTGTTCGTTTTCTTAGGCATGCCACGTGGTTGCAAGCGTAAGACAAGCGAGGAGGCGTCGTCCCAGGAGATGCCACTCTGGGCGGCTAAAATGATAGAAAAATACGATCAGTGTGCTACTCGTTTAGAAGATGCATTGTCGTCAGCGTTTGCCAGCTTGCTTAGTGCAGTTGCAGAGATCAAGAACACTCAGGAATCTGTTCTCAAGCGCCTCACAGCCGTTGAAGCTCGCTTATCTACCATGAGTACCGCTTCGATGATCGACCAGAACGCGATTTACTCTACTGTCGTCAAGGTGAAAGCCGACAAGACTAGGATTGAAGAAAGATTACGGAGAATTACATGGGTTGGTATCCCTGAACAGAAAGACGAAGTATCTACGAGGAGATTCGATCATGAGGCTCTAAAGGAAGTTGTGGAAACTAGCGGGGACCCTGATCTACTTCGAGAGTTCTCCAGAGGAAACATTGTCGGCCATCGCTTCCCAGTAGGCCAACCTAGATCGACGGGCGCTCGAGGTAGGATCATCAAGATTGATCTGCCAAGTCAGGAACTTAAAGATAAGCTTCTTCCACATATGAAACAAGGTCGTCAATCTCTAACTAAAAATCTTATTCATTCTTACGCTCGTCGCGATTACACGCCAGAGGAGCTAGTGCTCGACCGTAAACTTCGTAGGAAAGCTGGTGAACAGAACCAAAAGGAGGGTAAGCTGCAATTTGTGGTAAGAGATTTGCAAATTCATCGGCTCAGATACCCACGCGATTTGCCTGGATATCTGGGCGCTTCTCAGCCATTTCAGCCTAGTCGCAGCTCGTCTTCCTCTCCTACAGAGCCGACACCAAGCCATTTTGTCTTCACCAAGGATGACGCATCCTCATCTCTGCCACATCGAGGTAATAGCCCCGCATATGCAGACGCCACTCTATAGGATAAGGGGGAAGAAATTAGAGGTAATCGGCTAAATTCTGAAAACGGCTTTTCATCTTTTGAATCTCCAAAGAAATTCTTCTTGTTCAATGCACGCTCAATTAATAACAAATTACCAGAGCTACATGACCTTCTTCATAGCAATCCTTGTGGTGTCTTTATAACTGAGTATTGGTGCAAAAATGAGCAAATTCACGACTCCACTCTCATCGCAGGTTCGCCTTATAACGTTCATCGTTGCGACCGTGAAGGAGTGCTCTCAGGAGGGGGTGTTGTTGCGTTAATCCGGAATGGAATCCCATCTTTTCGTTTGTCATCCAATAATTTTTCAGCCTACCTACAATGCCTATCAGTCCATCTCTCTTTTCCTCAGTCTTCAGTTATTCTTGTGTTGTGCTATAGGAGTCCTTCTTGCTCTACAGAAAGCACCGCTCACTGTTTATCCTATCTCGACAACCTTTGCCGAAAAACAACCCCAGTAATTATTCTCGGCGACCTAAATTTTCCCGGAATTTCTTGGATCGCTCCGAATAGTATCCCCATAAATAAATCTAGAGGTATTCAAAGCAGAATTTTTTTTTTGGAATTCGTTCAGTCGAACAATTTTGAGCAATTTGTCGATCACACTACTCATGGCCAGCACATACTGGATTTGGTTCTTTGCAATAATCATGAACTCATTACAAACGTTTCTGTCACAGCGCCCTTCTCTACATCCGATCATGCAACTGTTACATTCTCCCTTCCTCTCGAAAAACTGCCTGAGACAACGAAGTGCTTGAAAAACTTTGCCAGTGGAGACTATATATCTATCTGCAATCATTTGCTAGAAGTAGACTGGAGACTCCTCTTTGAATGCAGTAGTGATATAGATGAGTGCTACTCCTTCTTAATTGAGTATTGCAGCACTCTGATATCAAAACTTATTCCCGATTATGTTTTGAGTGATAAAACTATTCACAATTCTCGCCATATCTCAGATCTTAAGGCCAAAATAGAAGAATGTTATCAGAAAGGTGGCATAAATGATCCCAATTATAAAAAAGCCTCTTCACAGCTCCCTAGAAAGCTTTACCAACTTCAGCTTTTGCAAGAGGAGCTAATAGCCAGCTCGGGTAATCCGAGGCGCTTTTGGAAATACTGTAGGGCTAGACTTAAGGAATCGTCCAGAATGAGTGCAGTATTTGATGCAGATGGCGTGTTGTGTACTTCAGATACTCAGACAGCTCAAGTGTTTGCTAAATATTTCGAATCGTTTTATTGTAAAAAGTCCCCTATTCCATCAATCAATGCTCAATCAGATGGCCCGAAATTAGATTGGGTCGACGTCAACTATGAAAATGTGCATCGTGTTTTGAACAGTCTACCTCTACGTTGCTCAACTTCACCTGACGCCATTCCCTATATTTTCCTGAAAAAATGTGCTCTCGGCTTGACTCCAGCCTTAACGCACCTTTTCAATAGAATCTTACTTAGAGGAGACGTTCCGCAGATTTGGCGGGTAGGATGGGTAAAGCCAGTTCACAAGAAAGGACCTAAATCGGATTTTAAGAATTACATGCCTCAATTCCTCAATTAGCAAAGTTTTTGAAAGGATTGTTTGCCAAAAAATAAGAGAGTTTCTAGAGGAGCATCAAATTATCTCAAGAGTTCAGCATGGTTTTCTTCCTAGGAAATCTACAGCCACTGCACTGCTTTCTTCCATTCCGCGTTGGCTCGAAGCAATTGACATTAGGAAAACGGTCTATGTGGCATTCATTGACTTCAAAAAAGCGTTCGATTCTGCCCCCTTAGATTAGTTGTTCCAAAAGCTGAGCGGTGTCGGAATTTCAGGATGTTTCCTCCGCTTCCTAGTAAACTTCCTCTCAAATCGTAGGCAAATTGTTGTGGTCAATGGTGCTAAATCTGAGCAATACAGCACGTTTAGTCGGGTTCCGCAGGGCACTTGCTTAGGACCCCTGATGTTTCTGCTGTACATCAATGATCTGCCAAACTGCCTCCCCGACGGCGTACAGTGCTCAATGTTTGCTGACGATGTCAAACTTTTTTTGTAATGACCAAGCCACCTTACTCCAGTCCGGTCTTGACGCTGTAGTTGCATGGTCTAAAATGTGGGTACTTACCATCTCACAGGAGGAAACCTTTGTTTTATGTCTGGGTAAACAGCCCACGACTGCTTACCAATTCTCTCTAGGAGATCAAAGCATCTGTCTGAACGAGAAAGTTAGAGATCTGGGAGTTTCGTACTCAAACACCATGCCGTATCATGAGTACATAACAAAGATAGTTGGACTTGCTAACAGTAGAGCAAACTGTATTATGAGAGCTTTTACAACCAGAAAGATTCAAGTATTATTTCGTTTTTTCTGTACAATGGCTCGCCCACTTCTTGAATATTGCCCCATGATTTGGTCCCCGGCAACCCGCGGCTTAGTTCAGGAAATTGAAAAGGCCCAAGTAAAGTTTACTGAAAGAATCTTTGCCCGGTGTGGTGTTTTTCGCATTTCTTACAAAGAGAGGCTACGGCGCCTCAATGCTGAAACGCTAGAGCTCAGAAGAAAGTTGATGGATTACGACTTTGTGTTTAAATGCGCTTGAAAACAAGTAGATTTGGAATTCGAACAACTTTTCACGAAATCGAACACCATTGGTATCACACGAGGTCACAATTTCCGAATTTCACGCAAAAAGTCGTTTTCTAGACAGTATGATAGCTCATTCACGCAGAGAATAGTCCCGCTGTGGAACAAACTTCCACGGGACATCATTTACTCCAAATCTACTCGCTCGTTCCATAATAAAGTCGAGAAATATCTCCGTTCAGCTGGGCACTTCTAGCTTGCCTGTTTACCTGTTTATATTTTTTTCAGACTCTGGTGAGCATTCATTGTACTTTCCCCACAATTAATAGGCACTGGCTGTGTCATTTCAGATGTGACCACTACCGTTACAAAATCAATTGTTTCCTGGACATCCCACCCATCCCCTCACATCCGAGCGAAGCTGGGCCTGGCAGGGTTGACGGACCTACTAAGCTGGTATCCGGAGCCCAAATATGTTCAATAGCAGTGTTGGTCGCCACTGCTCTTCATACAACTACAACTTCGGCTTGCAGTGTTGGGTGGCCACTGCTCTTCCTTGCATGGCACCATCCCTACCCCATTGCCCTAGTAAATTTGTTTGTTATCTATATATCGGAACTTGTTAGCTCTTGTATTGTTTTTGTTCACAGTTGTACCGATAAAGATCCATAATATAACAAAACAATGATCCATAGCTCACAGAAAAACATGAAGGGCAGGAGAAGTCATTCGTAACCGACAAGCACTCATTTCGATTCCTCGTCATTGGATTCTGAGCCAAGAGCCAAACGCCTCCAAGACCTTCCTTGCTGAGATTTCAGGCTTGTAGGATAAGATCGTGCACACCACACTGAAGTCTCGTCCATTATGCACGTCATGTCTATGTTTCCCTAGAGATGAAACCAAGCTGCCACGTCGCTTACTTGCCAAGTGTTCTTCCATGCGTACACTAAGTACTCGCCCGGTTTCGTCAGTGTCCGAGGCATCGCAGCTCATACATTTTATCTGATGTATCAAGCTTGCTTGCGAGAAGTCCCCAGTCTTTCTGTACGGACAAACAACGCAATTGTTGGTAACGCACGGTCGATCGTACTCTCATGTTCATTGACGATACATTTGGCGAGAGAATGTGTTTGGCAATACATTTTACGGGACAAAATTTTGCTTGGCAATATGATTTACGGGAGAATGAATGAAGAGCCTGTTTGGCGATATATTTGGGGGCTAGAGAATTTGCTGACAATACATTTTACGAGTGTTTGGCAATACAGTGCTTTTCATGAATATAAGACCACCCCCAAATTCAGTTTTTTTGCACCTCCTGGTAATCTGGTGTATCAATGGTAACTACCATTAGAATCGCTTTACAAAAATACCTAAACAAGTTTCCAGGAACGAATATGAATTTTAAAAGATGTTATGAATTTTTTTGATTTTAAGGCGTTTCAAGAATATAAGACCACCTTACCAAAAAATGAAGATTTATTGCGAATAATGACCTGTTGGGGGCTTACTGATTGAATGTTCTTCCCTTACGGGTAGCTGCGCTAAATAGACTACACGCCATGTTTTGAGTCGTATCCCTGTGATTCATTAGTGCTCATATCCCTCTTCCACCACGAGATGGACTTTCTAGGCCTGTTGACGGCCACATATTACCAATCTTACAAGGGAAGTGCAAGAGGCTAACCCCGGGGATCAAAACCAAACATCCATTTTTAGTAACACGTCTAAGGCGATGTTAATGTATGTATATCTTTTTTGCCCAATGGTCCTGATGTGCGC
>KN731526.1:0-11877 GCA_000816745.1 Ancylostoma duodenale | reverse complement strand
TTGTTACTAGGTCGCATATATCTACAGAATCTCTCCCTCATACCGATTTGATATTCTGTAACAATCGAGTCTCGTTCTTCTCGAGAAGCATTCTCCATAAAGCGTCAAAAACAGCGTCACTGTTGTTTGCCCCAAATGCCTCCCTGGCGTATCGCCACACGGCGTCTTCGCGGAGCGAATGTCCGCCGGGTGCTGGAGGGAACGACCGCGTTGCATGCAACTAAAACGGAGCGGATTTGAAAAGAGTAGGTAACTTGACGAAAAAATGTTCATTTATTGGAAAGGAGAACACTCATAAACCACTGAAGTAAAAAAAACGAACAATATAGTACAAATATCTTGGAAAGTGTGACTGAAACTACATCTTATTACCTTTCTTGGCGACCCAATTCCTTGCGCAACCTCCTCTGTGTGTGATACATCAATCGCTCCACCATCAACTATTCCTCCTCCTTGGGAAGCCTGGAAGGGACAAAATTTTCCATGAAAATTCATACAAAGAAGAGTTAAACTCACTAATTCTCCTTGCTTTTTTGCATTCATTATGTCTGCATGGATCCAATCCGGAATGTAGTCCAAGTCGTCCATTCTAAAAAAGAAAACCGTAGTTTACTTCTACAAAGGTTCCTCTCTTAAAAACTTACCCAGCTGCTTCTAGCTTCACATCGTCATATCTCGGTTCCCGTCGTAACTCTCGTCGAATGTTGTACAACTGAAGCAAAAAGCGTACATTCGTCATCAGCACTGCTTTTCTCTCGCAATGAGAGACGTTACTGGACAAAAACTAACCGCTCTCGGCGTAACCGCATAATTCATCTTATTTGAAAGCATTTCAGCAACTTCTGACGGCTGGTGGGTTGCCAGTAGGCGTCGCGCCTCATCACGAACAGATGGCGGAAGGCGCGTATATAACGCTTCAGAGGTGATACTATTCCCATGTGGTACCTTCAAATGCAATATTATTATAACCATGTCACAGCTTAGTAGCACTGAAAAGTGAGAGATGATAAGCTGAACCTGGGTTGGTAGCGCGCCTTCCTCGGTGTACCAGTAGACAATCATGGAATGTCCGATCTGCATGCCACCTTTGGTCAAGTAGATAACCTAAAATGAGAAAGTCTGACATATAATACAACAAACGCGTATGGTATGATCTTACCCTTTTCTTCAATCTCGGTAACCTCGGCAATGTGGCAGCATAGATATGCATCTGATAGTCAGTTCCTTGCGATCGTGACATTTTCATAACTCGAAGATGTCCCTCTCGATTTAATCCCAACGATATTTTGCTTGTTTTCGGCCTTCGACACATTATAGAGCCTAAATGGTAGTTATGACAGTACTACAAAAACCTCAATTTCAATATTTTCAATAACAAACCATCACTCATGTGCAGGCTTTCGGACCAAGGCGACAATGCATCACATGTCAGATTTCGGATATCAACCTAGAAGATGGCCATGACGCAAAATGAAAGACAGATACGTAACAAATTCGTTACAATGTAGAAACGGCATTTCCAACCTCTCCGCCATCTATGAAGAACACAAATGTGCCTCTCTGCGTCGTCATAGGTGGGAACATTGGTACTCGGGTGTTCAAACAGGCAAGATTCTCGCTGAAAAAAAAAGAAACATAAACAATGCTAAATGGAAAAATGCTAACAAAATGATTGCTAACAAAGGATAAGGACGATACTGTCAAAAAGTAGGGAAAAAGCTGTCGACTTTTTGATGGGAGAGAACCACTAAAGAGATCGGTCAGCAGAAGCTAACCTTACATTTTGCAACTTGACAAAAAAAGCAAAGAAGGTGAAATACGTAAGAAACATAACCAGTTGCAAGTACTGCTGGCTGGAAGTTGTTGATTTAAAATGTAATTACAAGAACTCACAGCAAACGAGGTTTATTGATGAGGTAGTGTAACTGACGATTTCGATCATTCAAAAATTCCATGTCTGTAAGATCCAAGAATATCGACCCGTCCTCAGCTTGTTGTGGTCCCAAACCAAACTAAAAAATTATTGATATAATGCATATGACTTTTTGATCTCCCAGTCTAGGAAAGATAGGCCTTGCTCGAAGACTCACCGGACTCTCTTTTCTGATTCTGATATATCAGAAACATCATCTAGGGTGTCAGACATGTCAATCTGCAAGGGAAACAAAATGAAGCATGAAAAGGAAACTGATTCGAAGATTTTATACTGGAAAACAAGGAAAAAAATCAAAAAGCAGGACAAAATGGTGAGTAGCCGAATTGTGCATGTATAATACGAAGAATAGGGAAACAATCAGGACCTACCGGTGGTCGTCGAGGTGTTTTTCGCATGAAACGCTTCGAATATGGTCCACGAATTCGAGGAACTGGCCCTTCAGTGTGATAATCATACATTATCATCACATGACTAATAATAGTTCGTGATTCCGTTTCCATGAGGTAGGCAATCTAGAAAGCACAATCAACTTTACATCACTATACTTTAGCAATCTCCAGGGTCACCGAACCTTCTTCCTGAGTCGCGTCTCCTTTGGATGGATGCTGTACAAATGAACCAGATGATAAGGACTGGCACGGTAGTCTCCCTGGCCAATTCGGAAAAGGCCAGTTACTTCATCTGTCACCACAGGAAATTTGCGGACTTTGGTGCGGTAACAAGTGGGATTTTCGGCTAAAACATTTTGCAATGTACAAATTAAAAAAGAAACTAGTAATATGCTTAGAAATAACACATTAATTAATGTAACCCCCGAAGAATATCTACCAATTCTCGATGAAATATCAGATTCAGTAGCCCCTCAGGAACTAATTTCCTACTGTCTGAGGTTTTAAAAGCATCCATACCTTACTCGAGGGTTCGAGCAAATTTCGGATTCAAAAAATATTATTTATCAGGAGAAATTTCGAATACCCCTTGGAAACATCTTTTTGAATATATCAGAACCCATAGAGAAAAGCCCCATACAGCAGTAATTTCAACAGTTATGTACTTACGTGTTCCATTTCCTGACCACGGTGAGAAGTCGTCCCTGTTGATATCATGTGGATAAACTATATTACCAGCAACAAAGAACGCATATGCTCGAGCATTCCGCACAAGAGGAGGATGTTGAGGCTTCGAACTGTTGAGAATATCGTGGTTTTCACTAAAATGATCATCACAATTGGCAATCTCGTAATACGGCACTACAGTTGAGATAAGTAAACTCACACAAAGTTCGTATTTGCAATATACTGCAAAATTGTGTCCAGATTTCCAGCCAAACGTTTGTGCCTCACCGTTAGATACACGTGCCCACTTTCTAGCTCACGAACGCCATCAATAAACTGCAAAAATTAAAATAAAGCCCTAAGATTGCATAACAGTTCTAGCTCCCTTACCGGATCAGAATTTTCTTGCGAAGCCAGTAGATCTTCATCGAAATCACCATCCCAACCACCGTCCAGACAGTCCTCATGCATTTCTTCAAACTATAACGAAAAGTTTAGTCATAATTTGTCGTTAATACACTTCAAAACACTTTATATAAATACAACATCCCAGTGCCAGCAAATCTCAGTTTTCAGGAATAATCCCAAACTTCTTGCATAAATTCTGTACAACGTGAATAGACAGAAGAAATGAACCCAACAAGGGCAAATAAAGACTCGCCAAATCGCTAACCGTTTAGAGAACAGCACCATCACCGTACCTCACTTTGAGTTCCATTCAAGGACAATTCATTCTCATCCGCTCCTTCTACTATCTCTTCCACATCCACAAAATCCTCAACCATTCCATTGTTGCCTTGAGCATCCCCTGGAGGCGGTTTTTCATGTGTCACTAGAGCTGGTGGACGACTCTGTTAAAAAGACTAGCTAATCAAGCAAGAAAACGGACAGAAAATGTTCCTGATACACTGTAGACGAGAAATAATTTCAGAATCAGATCCAACTGCAGCCTTAGGGCAAACCTACCGAGATAGGTGGACCGGGAACAGCGATGGAGTTATCTCTAAGAATTTCTGGAATTGGACCTTCTCTGATGTATTCGTACATGAAGCAGACGATACCAAGGACCATGCGGTTGTTACGTTGGATGAAAACGACCTTGAGAGAGAAACTATGTATCTTGAACAAACAAGAAGGCAAATAACTTGAGAAAGAAAAAACAAAAACACCGAAACATTCACAGAAAGTCGAAATTACCCTTTTCCTCAATCGCGGACACCTTGCTAATACAGTGATTGTCTCCACCAGCGCTAAGCCAGTCTGCTGCCAATCTTGCTTTGTGAGGCGAAATATCCCCTCAGAATCCTGCATCAGCGCTCTTTTCACAGTTCGGACACGATTATGCATTGAAGCTCCTTGAAAATATTGGATTTCTTCGCGACAAAGATGCATGCAAATTCAGGAAGCGGTTCGAAATGCAATCAGTTGAAAACAGAAAAAAAACGAAGTAAACCGCACCTTGGAACGTCCATGGTGATAGGCCATCTCCAGTGTGGTGAATGTGGTCTGCCACAAGGGTGGCTGGAGCGAAATGCACAAAAACTCCTCGTCCCTCGATCATCGGTGGAAGAAAAGGTACATGAGTGTTCAAGTAGCCAGCTTCATCTCTTAAAATCAAAAATAGTAGAGTTACTACTCACCGCAACTCCCAAACCTATATGAACTTACAAGAAGGTTGGATCATTGATCAGATACTTCAAGAGCAGCGTTTTATTGTTGACCCAGCCAATCTTTGATGGATGTACTTTTAGAAACTTCTCGCCACGAACTCCTGGTACGATTCCATCGACAAACTGAAACACAAATTTGAGGCAACCGCTTTTCTGTCTAATAAAAAAAACTTTGGACCAAAGTCGTTTGAGCTTTGAGCTTCCAAAAACCTCTCCAAGGCTCACTCGTATGAACTGCTGAGCTCAAAGAACGTTTTTTTTTTTTGCGAAGAAATGCATCTTATGAACTTGCCAAGTGAATTTCACCCATGCACACACTAGCAACTTCAGCTCTATCCAAAAGCGACCTCTATGAAAGAAAATGAGCTCTTGTAACATAATTGGCTAATAATATGCACCATAATATTCCCGTGAGATTTCAAATTATCTTTTCAAATAGACTTAAAGGGGAAGAATGTTCACTTAGATGTTTTTGGGAGATGTAAAACTAGAAATAAGTTCCTAGATTAATTAATGACGCGGAATTCTACTTGGAATTTACCCTAGGAAATCACTATTCAGGTGAATAAGGACATAATATTCCCAAATAGACCTTTCAGCTTTAATGCACCAGATACATTTTTAAGCAACATTTCTGTGATTCTGGTGTAACTGCACTCAGAGCTCCTATGATTTGCTCGCCGGGCTTCATGTTTGTTTCGCTGCCATATGGTGGAGTTGTTAACACTTGCTAAGGGGTCCATATTCACTTTTCTCTCAATATTTGAATTTATATGTTTATTTCATTTCAATTCTTACAATGACGAATGATTCGTGAAGCGAGGTCCCACCTGATTCATATCTGTATCTTGAAGATTAGCAGAATTCATTTCCAGAAAAGGCCCGTTCAAAGTCTGATTCGGAATCATTAGTACGGCTCATCAAAAAGAAAGAATAGGGTTTGGGAGAACTATTGTGGTAAAAAGCTCAATAATCAACCTTATTTCTGGGTGAAAGATAAAATATTATGAAGTAATGTTAGTAGAAGAAATCGCCGAGAAGTGCTGCACTTCATAAATCCCTACAAAGCCTCACCGGATTATCCGCATCAGCCACTGGTAGTTCCATGGCTAAATCCATCTGCTGCATATCCCTCAGGGCATCATTGCCATGTGCGATGTTCATAATCGATGGTATTTCTCCGGGCATTGTGAAGTCGTATAGGATTAGTACATTTCCAACGATCTGGCCAGTTTGTCGAGCCACATAGAAGATCTGAAAACTTGCAATATCATCAGTAGAAAGCATGGTTAATAAACGATCCCACCTTCTTCCTGAGTCTAAGCAGCCTCGGAAGCCAAGCACTGTACTCGGTGAGGTGAAATTCGGAGGTGCGACCATCTCCTTTGCACGGGACCAAACGACCGTCCTCTCTGGCAACAGCGTGTTTCCGAACATTTGGCTTGATTGTCGGCTCACCTTCCACAGGATCTGAAAGGCAGCGTTGTACATATCACTCACTTCACGCAAATGTGCACAGCTCCATCGGCCAGCACCAACCTGTAGTAGTCCACGGCTTCAATTCATCACTTGACAACTCTCTCACAGAGCTTACAGTCGAACCCTCCACGTAGAACGCGAAGCATGCCTTCGTTGACACTAGCGGGGGCAGTCGGGGAGGTTTGGTAGACATCCACCCCTGGTCACGGCTGAAAACCACTCCAATCCTTCGAAATTGTATATTTTTCATAGTAACACTGAAGAATCTCACTCACATGGCATCAATATCAGCTGGCTCGGTTAGTAATTCCACAATGCGCTCCTTACGCAGTAAATAGCTCAGGCAGCCCGGAATCACCGTCGCGTAGCGATCTCCGAACTCTGTCACTCCTACTTCGTTTTCGAACTAGAAAAAGCGGAACATTGTTTATTTTCACCGTAAACTTGTAAAGAAAACATCTCCTCACAAGCTTAATATTATAGTTATTGATTTTCTCAGCCTCTCCTTTGCTGATGGCTTTGTCAGCTACGTAGCGCGATCGAGGCAGCGGCACTAATCGTCCGGTACGTCCACGTTGAATAATTGCAGTTCCAGCAATGTGCTTACGGGGCCTGCCACGCGGACGCTTCCTCCTACAGCGATAGCAATAAAATTAGAAAGAAAATTAAACTAAGTTATGCTAAACAACCCTTACTCTGCGCTCTTTTCCAGCATGGGCGGCTGATCGTCCTCCTCTCCTCCGGAAACTTCTTCTTCTAGAGCAACATCGATAGCATCCGCCAATGTCATTATTCCTTCCGACTCATGTCCCATAAGTTCGATGCCTTCGATGTCGACTTCTCCCTCGATAGGCTCCTGAAACGACCAAATAAGCAATTCAAGAAGGAAATGAAGGAAATCTAGTGGCGCACCTCTGGTTCAATGTAAGGAGGCGGTGGAGGAGGGGGAGGAGCTGTGCCTGCTCGACGTGTATGCGACTTCCGCTGCATGACTTGTGTTCGTTCTTCGGCTTTGACTCTAGCATCCAGCTCATCCTCTTCGGGTGTGGTTTCGATGTCCACAAACTGCTCTTCGACTTCTTCAACCACGGGTGGTCGTTCAACCACCTCTTCTTCATCTTCGGGCTCCTCTTTTACAGCACTTGGCAGCATAACCTTAAAGTCTTCACTGTTGAAAGTGTCTCACAGAATTAGAGGTTGACAACTTGGCAAATGACTGATTAAGCGAGACTCAAGAAGGGAAAAAGTGGTGCTAGGGATCCTCACTAAAGCTGGAAGGACCTTTTTTGCTTATGAAAGCTAACCACGAGTAGACTCATGTACTCATTGAACTGTACCCAAGAAGATGCTGCAATCAATTTGCAACCAGGGCTCCAATAACGAATTTGAGCGTCAAATACTCCATTTTTTTTAATGAAAAAGAGGAGAAATGTGCCGGAATCTCGAGGTGGAAGAAAAACCTCGGGAACTGTATTGGTTTCAACCCCAAAGGTGCTCAAGCTTTGATAATACTGCAGCAGGAACGCAACCCGAACGGCGCAATCCATAGAGTAGAAACCCTAGCAGCACCTACTCCCAGTCGCTGCCATCCTCTCCTTAGTTGCTGCCCAAGTTTTCCTCCTTATAGCAGCAATTGGGGGTTAAATAGCAGCGTCTGGGAAGAGATGCTGCTAAGATATCTCCTCGACATATTACGCTGCTGGGGCTGCATTCTTAGAGTACATTTATCACAACTTTCAGAGTTTCTCATAAAGACTGGGAATCCAAGCTAAGGACCACCTATTATGGCTCAGACTGGAAAGCGAAGTAGAATATTGATTTCCAAGCAAGAATCGAAAGATTGACCATTCGAAAAAGTAAGCTCTACAGCCGTTCTCATTCATCCTTCAGAGTTGTATGGCTCACAGCTCGAATGACCGAGACCGAGAACCACGAGAGTTTGGGCAATTGGGCCGCATGCATCACTGAGATTACCCAGGGTAAGCGTGTTAACACCACTCAACTTTACCACAAGCGTCAATATGTTTACCCTGAGTAATTTCACTGATGCATACAGGCCCTGCAAGGGGGGAAACTGATTGACAGTAAATTAGAAAAGCACCCCCTCCCCCCTCAATTGAATACCAATTCCACAAACCTCATAATCCGAGAGCAGAACACTTTTCCGAATCGTCCTCTTCGGTCGGGATGACAGTGCCGGTTCCGATACTGACATCTGTGGCGCATCTGTCGTCGTTTCTGGAGCTGCTTCGCTCTCAGCAGTCCGTTTGCGTTTTCTTGACGACTTCGGAGGTGTAGAGGGTGGCGGTGGCCGTTTCTGTGGCGAGTCTTTCGTCTCTGTGGTTGTGCTACGACGTGTACCCGTCATCTGAAGATGATCAAGTATTTTATTTGTAGATTGGACTTTCAAGCAGTACATATTCCTCGGAAAATGAAGAACATTGTAATTTACAGGATTTTCCAGTATTCCCTTGAAAAACGTGATCTGTAGAATTTCTGAATATTCCTTTGAAACAGGAAAATCCTAGAAAAATGAATTTCACATGAAATTTCAGGTAACAGCCACGCGAACGGGGACAGAATTATAAAAGGTGACTCGTCGTTGGATCGGTTTTGACTCGAGAAATTTTCGCCTAGACTCCACATGAGAGGTTATGGGTATGGAGCGTTAAACCAGGAGTAGGCGGCGCGATGGAGCCCTGTGATTGGTCAGTAGGATGAATTGACCAATCACAGAGCTGGACCGCACCGCTCTTTGTACGTATGAGGCTACCCACTCAGGGGTTATTTGATGCCCTGACCACGAAAACCGTATTAGTTTCGACCTTATCCCTTTCTTTTTTACGGAGACGGTAAGATTACAACAAGAAAGAGAAAACTTCAATTTCGGCAAGAAAATAGCTAGTTGACAAGACACTATCCCGCTTTTGTGGTAGGAAATCTCGAAAATTTCTTCACTGACGGATTTTTTCGGGTTCCTAAAGGTGATAAAAACGAATATCGTATGCACTTTGTACTACAGCAAACTTACGTTATCTAGAATGCGGCTATTGCTGTTGCTTTCACTCTGATTTCCCTACTAATCCTAGTGTTTTATTTCATTGCCCTACATTATTCCCACCGTAAATTTCGAAAAACGAGGCCCTGGCGAAAAATTAAAGCGACTTTTGTGATTAGGTTAGTGTTTTTTTTTGAAAACTGATCCTACGACAAGGCATCTTTTATAATTCTGTGGAATGGCGACTTTTTTTAAGAAGCATAATGAAATTTCACGTAATAGCTTCCAGGGTGGCTGTTGATGAATTTCGGCATGATCTGAATTTCGAATTGTTTTATGTTGCACTGCACGCGAGACTAGCAGTCAGTTTACTCAGAACGGCTAACGATTCGGATCTATTTCCTTTTCTGGGTCTCCTGAGATATTAAAAGGGCAATTTATACTTAATGCGTGCGACTGACGCGCGACTGACGCACGCAGCTAATACAAATTGCCCTAGAGACGAAATTCGTATTGGAGTTATTAAAGCTTTTATCAAACGACCTATCCTACAAAAGTCACTTGTCCACCATTTCTATTTCAACCACTTTACCTTCCTTTCCGTTGAAATCCAAACAGATTACCAGCTACGAAGATGACGGAGATAGGTGTTTGGGTATTGGTATATGGATAGTGGAAAGGATGGTGATCCATCCATCGGAAAGCTGTGGTGAGCACTGGGCAATTCCATATAGCTTTTAGAAGGTATTTCAAGATTTGTTTTGCCTGGACTACGCCAAAAAGCGGTTATGAGGGTGGGAAATTGAATTTCGAAATAATAGTGAAGAATTTTTGTTGTTCTTGTTTGCAGTAAACAACTATGATTACCATAAAGAGGATTTTGCACAAAACACAATGTCATTTAATAGCAAAATGGTCCTGTTTCTCCTTCATTTCTACTTTAAAATGACTAAAATGTTTACAGATTGCACAGAAATTGAAGTGCTCATCACAGTTTCCACCGTCACCACCCCCACTAACCATCCACACAGCACACATCAGAAGCACCCATCGCCATCCACAATGTACGCAACGGACGAAAAAATTCTGAGGTGGAAACGAAAATTTACAGACACACACCACGGTGACGGCCAGAAAATGCAGACGAACCAGTATTGACCGTTTGAAATTCGCGCAACGCAGCCGCGTCGCGGCGTCACGTGAAATTGCGGGTCACACAACGCACCGCCGCTACAGTAGCCCGTCGAGGCGCGAGAATTCGACCGTTTCGAGGCGAACCCGTCCGTCCAGGAGTTTGTTTTCAGGGTTATGGGATATCCATCCGATAGTGCGTATTGCTAGAAGGGCCATAGACTGAGACGAAGTCATTTTCAATCAGTATCAAGCACACTTGCTAGTGCACAACCGCAGCGCTTACGTTTGGTCTGTAAATGCACCAATATTCACTCCTCTCCGAATGCAGTATGTACGATTGAGATCTACCTGAAACAAGGGCCGTTGAGAGTAGAGAATATTTATTCCCTTTGCGGAACAAACTATGAAGGTTTCTACATTTATCACGTGAAGTGTTCCACCTCTGAGATGTCTCATTCCCACCATGACCGTCATTGACGTTATCTGATGACTGTGCAGCATGAAAGCACACCGAACGACGTAATGTGTCAAGTAGAAACCCTGGCTGCATCTCCTTCCAGCTGCTGCCATCCTTCCCTTGAGCAGCATTTGAGGGGAGGATGGCAACAGCTGGGAGCAGTTGCTGCTATGGTTTCTACTCGACGCATTACGGCGTTCCGGCAACATTAGTGCTGCACAGTTATCAGAGTTGGTGCCAGCCTTGTAATGAATTGTTGAGGGGCCATAAATAGGCCCGTTCCAGAAACCCTCTTTGACCTTTTAATCCATGAAAATGTACGAATAATTAATTTCAAAACTGTAACTCGCAGACCAATATTTGCGTGCCGCCGTCGGTGGAGCGGTTAGTAATCGGACGGTCGCGTGCTCGAGTTCTTAAAGATTATAGGCCAGTAGTTTGTCAGCAACGATTTGAACATAACGGTTAGATATCACTGCTCTTATTTAGTGTCCTCTTGTTTAACGATAAGGGCAGAAAAAGCCCATTCTGCTGTTTAGAGTTGTAATTGTAGAGCTGTAACGTAAGAGGTGGGCAGACACGGCAAACATAGGCAGCCAACCCTACACTCTAAGTATTTCTTGCTTTTAATAACATAGAAATCCCAGTTTTAGCGATAAATACAGCTGGAATAAGCACCACAGAAGCCTGGATGATCCCGTGTTTCGAGCAATGTTGGCTTCGGTCTGGTAGAGACCCACATCAACAACTTGCCTCATAGTGTCTGGGCTCATTTTCTAGCAAGTCTTGCGATCTTTGTCTTTGTTAGCATATGAAGATATTCGGAAACTTCACGAATCTTACCTGATTTTAATCAGTATTCAGCAGAAATTCTTCGTATATAGTTATCCTGGTTTTCATACAGATTTCAGCCGATGCTACAGCCCACAACCCTATTCCTGTGAACCTCTATACTGCCGGTCTCTTCCGAACGAACTGTAACTGTCAGCAACTGTCCCGAAGCTACTGAAGTTACCCAGAACATCTGATCATCCCTCGATGAATTCGAAGAAATAATCTTTATCAGTGATAATCAAACGGTTCATTCCATCATGTTTAATAAATAAATTGTAGGAGACGTACGGGGGGTCGACTACTGGCTTACACCA